>JAJJMC010018574.1:12500-17500 GCA_023531435.1 Papaver californicum | reverse complement strand
AAATCGAGATCAGGTGATATAACGCAGGGTCTTCCAAAAGTGGAACAGGTTTTAGAAGTGCGCTCGCTTGATTCAATATCAATGAACCTAGAAAAAAGGGTTGAAGGTTGGAACGAACGTATAACAAGAATTCTTGGAATTCCTTGGGGGTTTTTGATTGGCGCAGAGTTAACCATAGCACAAAGTCGTATCTCTTTGGTTAATAAGATTCAAAAAGTTTATCGATCCCAGGGGGTGCAAATCCACAATAGGCATATCGAGATTATTGTGCGTCAAATAACATCAAAAGTTTTGGTTTCGGAAGATGGAATGTCTAATGTTTTTTCACCCGGAGAACTTATTGGATTGTTGCGAGCGGAACGAACGGGACGAGCTTTGGAAGAAGCGATCTGTTATAGAGCCGTCTTATTGGGAATAACGAGGGCGTCTCTGAATACTCAAAGTTTCATATCCGAGGCGAGTTTTCAAGAAACTGCTCGAGTTTTAGCAAAAGCCGCTCTACGAGGTCGTATCGATTGGTTGAAAGGTCTGAAAGAGAACGTTGTTCTGGGGGGGATGATACCTGTTGGTACCGGATTCAAAGGATTAGTGTATCATTCAAGGCAACACAGCAATATCCCTTTTGAACTAAAAAAGAATAACCTATTCCGAGGGGGGTTTAGAGATATTTTGTTCCAACACAAAGAATTATTTGATTCTTACATCCCAAAGAATATCCACGATCCATCAGAACAATTATTTACGGGATTTAATGATTCCTAAGAGCGGATTAATCCTTTTAACTTAACTTTAAACTATCTGGTCTAAAGATAATAGTGAATAGAAAGGAATTTATGGCTTGGCCCGTGTATCAACGGCCAATCTCTGGTAAAAGGTTCCATCGGAACAATTCTTTATTTAGTATTTAGGGTATCTCATCTCTTAAAAAAAAGGGAAGCGTGGGGAGAAATGACAAAAAGATATTGGAACATTAATTTGGAAGAGATGATGGAAGCAGGAGTTCATTTTGGTCATGGTACTAGGAAATGGAATCCTAGAATGGCACCTTACATCTCTGCAAAGCGTAAAGGTATTCATATTACAAATCTTACTAGAACTGCTCGCTTTTTATCAGAAGCTTGTGATTTAGTTTTTGATGCAGCAAGTAAAGGAAAGCAATTCTTAATAGTTGGTACTAAAAATAAAGCAGTTGATTCAGTAGCATCGGCTGCAATAAGGGCTCGGTGTCATTATGTTAATAAAAAATGGCTCGGTGGCATGTCAACGAATTGGTCCACTACAGAAACGAGACTTCATAAGTTCAGGGATTTGAGAGCGGAACAAAAGAAGGGAAGACTCAACCGCCTTCCGAAACGAGATGCAGCAATGTTGAAGAGACAATTATATCACTTGCAAACATATCTGGGTGGGATCAAATATATGACGGGGTTACCTGATATTGTAATCATCGTTGATCAGCAAGAAGAATATACGGCTCTTCGAGAATGTGTAACTTTGGGAATTCCAACGATTTGTTTAATCGATACAAATTGTGACCCGGATCTCGCAGATATTTCGATTCCAGCCAATGATGACGCTATAGCTTCAATCCGATTAATCCTTAACAAATTAGTATTCGCCATTTGTGAGGGCCGTTCTAGCTATATCCCAAATCGTTGATTAATAATAAGATAAGTCAATTACTTCGAGAACTCCATAGATTTTTTGAATCGGTTACTATATTCTGAATACCAAAAAAGAGATAAAAAAGCTGGGGATATTATGTGATTACTTGATATCCGAAAAATATGATTCAAGTAGACGAGTTGAGAAAGAGATAGTGGAATCAAAATAATTCCTTTTTTAGTTCTATTTCTGCCAGAGGACAATATGAATGTGCTACCATGTTCCGTCAACACATTAAAAGGGCTATACGATATATCCGGTGTGGAAGTAGGCCAACATTTCTATTGGCAAATAGGTGGTTTCCAAGTCCATGCCCAAGTCCTTATTACGTCATGGGTCGTAATTGCTATCTTATTAGGTTCAGCTGCTATAGCTGTTCGGAACCCACAAACTATTCCGACCAATGGTCAGAATTTCTTCGAATATGTCCTTGAATTCATTCGAGACTTGAGCAAAACTCAGATTGGAGAAGAGTATGGTCCTTGGGTTCCCTTTATTGGAACTATGTTCCTATTTATTTTTGTTTCTAACTGGTCAGGGGCTCTTTTACCTCGGAAAATAATACAGTTACCTCATGGGGAGTTAGCCGCACCTACGAATGATATAAATACTACCGTTGCTTTAGCTTTACTCACGTCCGTGGCATATTTCTATGCGGGTCTTACCAAAAAAGGGTTGGGTTATTTCGGTAAATACATTCAACCAACTCCAATCCTTTTACCAATTAACATCCTAGAAGATTTCACAAAACCCTTATCACTAAGTTTTCGGCTTTTCGGGAATATATTGGCTGATGAATTAGTAGTTGTTGTTCTTGTTTCTTTAGTACCTTCAGTGGTTCCTATACCTGTCATGTTTCTTGGATTATTTACAAGCGGGATTCAAGCTCTTATTTTTGCAACTTTAGCCGCGGCTTATATAGGCGAATCCATGGAGGGTCATCATTAACTAGCTTTTCTGATTGATATTCGGGAATTTAAAATAAAGGAAAGAGATCTAAAAGATCTTTTTCCTAAGATTCTTGGCCGATTGATGTCATACCCCCACTTCTATTTGTTCATTCAATTACAATATTAGAATTATATTAGGGTTCATAATTTGAATCCAAATTGTTATGCTATCTAACTTTGATTGTGATTAAACAAAAAACGATGTTTCTATAGAACGATGGATTGGCATTTAAATTTTTTTAATTCAAGGATTGTCCAAAATTCGAATTAATTCCATGCAATTTCATCAACCAAATCCTGATATTGTATTGATATGTAATGATTCGGGCTAATGATAATGAACCAACCAACCCGCCCATTTGGATTCATACGGGATAATGATAACTAAAGGGCAAAGAGGAAGTGACAAATGGGCTTCATAAAAAATAGGTTAGGGGATCGACTTAGGTATATGTAATGGCTATAAACCTATTGTTGTGTATGTTTTTTCTAGAATTCGAATGCATATAGGATGAGAATTCAATAGTTGGTTTACACTATGGAAGAAACATATGTATATGTGATATTAGATATTGACTAGTTATATATGAACTATCCATAGATCTTATTTCCTTTACGATCCCACTCTGAATTTCGATGAGGATTCCAATAGAAGTCCTTCCATTTCGTCTGTGACGAATGAATAAACACATGAAACCAAGAGCATATAGTATAGAAGAGAAAAATAACGAAGAATTGAAAGAATGCTTTGGAACTAAGAAATGGAAGAGCTTTATGGATTGCTAATTGATAAAGACTCGATGGATGGGAACTAAAAACGAGAAATCGAAGTAGTTCTGACGATTCAATAATATAATTACTTCAATTGGATATATGTTAGTAATGGAATCATAAGGCATTATTTATTGGTTGATTGTATCATTAACCATTTATTTATTTTGGTGCGAGGAGCTTACCATGAATCCACTGATTTCTGCCGCTTCCGTTATTGCTGCTGGATTGGCCGTAGGGCTTGCTTCTATTGGACCTGGAGTTGGTCAAGGTACTGCTGCGGGACAAGCCGTAGAAGGTATTGCGAGACAACCAGAGGCGGAGGGTAAAATACGAGGTACTTTATTGCTGAGTCTGGCTTTTATGGAAGCTTTAACAATTTATGGCTTGGTTGTGGCATTAGCACTTTTATTTGCGAATCCTTTTGTTTAATCCTAAGAATTTGAAAGTTTTTTTCTCCATTTTATTGCCCTGGATTTCCTACCTGCTTTTTTGAATTCTATCAAGATTTTACTCTTACAATCACTTTTTTTTGAGACAATATCCGTGGGAAGGACTGATTTGAGGATGAGGAATTAGCAGACCTACTCGCTTTCTTCCTTCCCGTTCTTAGTCCAACGAAACCCTTTTTTTTTAGAAAGCGTTGCAAAAGATGAGGTATTTCACGACTGACATGAGATCTGGACCTAATTCTAATAAGTGTGTTTTTGAGTGGGAACCTCAAATGAAATAAAAAAAATGCAAAATGGAATAATAAAATCTATGTAAAAAAAAAGGAAATCAAAAATTAATCAAACAATAAAAAAAGGGACGAATTGATACAAACTCTGTTTTATTTTGTTAGTCCTATCTATAAGAGGAGATCATATGAAAAATGTAACCGATTCTTTCGTTTCTTTGGGTCACTGGCCATCCGCCGGGAGTTTCGGGTTTAATACCGATATTTTAGCAACAAATCCAATAAATCTAAGTGTAGTACTTGGCGTATTGATCTTTTTTGGAAAGGGAGTGTGTGCGGGTTGTTTATTTCAAGAATAGGCTGGATCTAACCAGCTGCACTTTCTTTTTTCTTTAGAACTAAACTAAGTAAATGAAGGGTGCACGATCTCGCGAATTACTTCTGAAAAAGTAAAGAAATCATATGTAAGAACCATAGCATTTCGCGACTCATTGGTAAAGTAAATACACTTTGATTCTCTATCAACCAATAATGTGGAACTATTAACATGGTTAAAGCTAAACCGTTTGAAGTCTAGGCGCTACATGGTACTCTTTCTACCACTATGTTAGTATGGAAATGGTTTCAAAAAAAGTTGGCAATTTATTCGATATAGAACACTCATATCGATAAAACGATTTGAACCTGTTACTGGAAAAAGGAAGGATCCCTTTTTTCAATGCCGAATCGACGACCTATGTATTAAAGTAAGAAGCATTTTTTGGATTTTCAGAAAAAAATATAAACAACTTTGCCGATAATTACAGATTTTTGTCTGGTCGGAAGAGTCCTCCAAATATTATGGTCGTGGATCAATGATCCGTTTTGATATTTTGGAATACGAACAGAGAAGAGAGGATAGGCTCATTACATAAAAAATATGGAATCCCCTATAA
>JAJJMC010018574.1:2500-10000 GCA_023531435.1 Papaver californicum | reverse complement strand
TCTAATTCAAAACCGAACATGAAACTTTGGTTTCATTCGGCTCCTTTATGGAAAATGGATAGATTCCAAAATCTAAGTTGTAAAAAAAATTTTGACCCATAACACCTATGTTAGCTTTTTTGTCTGAATGCATTCAAAACAACTCGCTTTATAGATGATCCCTCTAGAAGGGGGTAATTCTAACAAATACTTCTAGTTATTTCGTTCTCTATTTCTACTGTGCGAATCCTGAGGAAAAGAGTTGTGTTTCCACCGAGCTGAAACAATATGTTGATGGCCCTAGTAAAACAAAGTCATCATTTAATAGCTATTTCGCTTCAATTTCCCTTCTACAAAGAAAAAAAGGAAGATCTAGTTACGATTGAAATACACTTTTTTCTTCATCCATGGACCCTTTATTCATACTCATTTAATTGGAAGTTTTGATCCAACTAAAAAAAATTATGCTTCGCAATTCCATAATCCAATTTTCCATTTTAAATTGACCCTTGGATACAAATCACGAGAATGTATATTCTTCCTCAAATCTGTCATTGAGAGGTAAAGGATAAAATCCTTTTAAGAAAGAAAGTTTTTGATCGGAATACAAATTAACCGAAAGACCCCTTAACTATTTAAGGGATTAATAGAACGAATCACACTTTTACCACTAAACTATACCCGCTACAATTGATTATTGTATATGAATGGAATCTTTGTCGAACAAGGGAATCCTACATAATCAAGATAGGATCAGAATAGAATTATTAAATTGGAGCGTTGACGCTTTTTGTCGGGAGAACTTGATGAGGTAGGAAAAGAAGTCTTATTAAACAAAAGGGTTATATCTTTTTATTTTGCTGGGCTGGGGGGTTCTTTAAAGAAAGAGCCACTGAAGTCACAAAAAATTGTGTAAGAATCCGTAGCTCCGTTTTTTCAACCCTCCAATCCTTTAGAAGAAAATACAAAATTTTCTCAAAAAAGAGAGAAAGTTTGACTCTTTCATTTTTTGAAAATACCCTTTCCCTATTTATTTTATTCATATTCCGCCGGTAAATTTTAGGAATTCGAGCCAATCAACTGGATCTAGTATAAAAACCCGGAGTCTTTTTTATGGACTCAACTCAAGTCTTCAAATAAAGACTGCCCTTGAAGAAATAACGAAATTAGAGTTATAATATTAAGAAATAGGATAGGTCCCTCTTTTTCCAAATTGATAAAAAAAGCAAAGACACTTCTATCCTATACCATAAGATTGGAAATAGTCTTACGTGTTCCTGTCGTTGTTGTTTCAATAACAAGTATTTTTGTTTTCAAATCAGAGAAATGAGTTGATCCATCATTCATTGCGTTGGAATAAAGTAAGAAATGGCCCGGCTAGGTACTGACCAGGCCGGGGAATAAAAGGAGCTTTCGGCTAAAAAAGGGGGGATATTTTTTTTCTTTCTATGGAAGATATACCCATTATCGAAATGAAATTCGAGTTGGATTGCTAATCCAATTTGTATCTATCTTATCTATCTATAGAATAAAGTGAAAGAAAAAATAAAGACTTTTTGGCTTCAAGCGTAACCGTAACATAGTAATTTTTTCAATTTGGAGAGATGGCTGAGTGGACTAAAGCGGCGGATTGCTAATCCGTTGTACGATTTATTTGTACCGAGGGTTCGAATCCCTCTCTTTCCGTTTCCTCCGATGACTTTCTTTTTTTTGCATTCAAAAAAAGATCGAGACCTTTTCATTGCATTTTATCTTATTTTCTCATAGTTAAATGTCTGGAATAAAAAAAAAAGAAAATGAATAAACCAACAAGCAAGAAAAAAGCTTTTTCCTCTTTTTTATTCCTCACGTCCAGGATTACGTCCTGGATCATTAGATAGGAATCCGAAGATAAAAAGAGAAACAAAGAATATCACTACTGTGTAAACAAAGAGTTTGAGAGTAAGCATTACACAATCTCCAAGATCATTTTTGTAAAAAAAGGGAATAGACTATCCTTTTTTATACCACATATCCTCTTTTTACACCAAGAAACGAAGTAGTTTCTCGAAAAGAAAGTAATTTTTCGAAATTCGTTTGTAATAAGATTCTTTCGTTACGGAAACGCTTTTTTATGACACAATTCTATATTATATTGTGGGGGACCCTAAATTGAATAGGGCCCTTGAAGTAGAAGGTCAAGTTGGGGAGGTGATCAAGATTTCTCGCAATTATCCAAGAATTCAAATGTTTGGATCGAGGGTTCAGAATATAAGACTTAGCTGATCTTATTAATTGTTAGACTCTTTTTTTATCAAAAAATCATACATGTTTGTAGGACAGTAGTAAAAAAATATCATCGAAAACTTACAGCAGCTTGCCAAACAAGGGCTAAGAGAAGAAAGAGCACAGGTATTACTGGCATAACATCTACAATTGGATTAAAAAAAGCATAAGCCTCGGGCAATTTGGCGAAGAAAAAACTACTCGAATGAAGGGCAGAATTAAGACAGATACAGATCAAACTAAAGATATTAAGCATAACAAACATTTCCTTCTTGGAGATAATTGTATTTTGATTGAGTCATTGATATTAAGGAAAAAAAGGAAGAAAGTAAGGTAGATTCAAATTCTTCTTTTTTTTTACTTGCTCAATCACAAATCCTTCAATTCTCAACCGAGAACAGAAGGAGTCATACTTTCATACAATATCTTAATTGAATTCTATGTAATGATCAATAAATTAAGTTAAATTCTACAACTATATGCATTAAATCCTAGCAACAATCTACTCTATTCCATAGAGATTTGGGTGGGAATTGACGAATAAACAATACGGATATTAGTGTTTATTGGTGTCAAATATAAATATAAATGGGGCGTGGCCAAGCGGTAAGGCAACGGGTTTTGGTCCCGCGACTCGGAGGTTCGAATCCTTCCGTCCCAGAGCAGTCCAATTAGGTTCAAAGTGTAATGTTGAATAAAATCGAATCTTTTTTTCTGAGTTCTACTGATTCTTTTCTGAATCATATCTTACCCTTTTTCTCGCAAAACAACCCAGGGCAAATGACATGCCGATAGAGCGAGATCTATTTCCTATCCTACCTGGCCAGGAAATAGCTCAATAGTTGAATTCAAAAATGAGATGGGCTCTTCCGCGTCTGCCTGTTCCATCGATATTCCTAGTTGCTTAGAAAGACTTTATGGTCTATATCCATAAAAAAAAAAAGAACGCATTCAAAGTGAAAATGCGAAAAAGCTCTACCTTACCCCCCTATCACTAAAGTAAATAGTGGAGTCCAGTTATTAGTTATTAATTCTCTGTGGATCTTGGAAGTCTAAACTAAACAAGAAGGGGCTCTTGGGACTAATTGAATTTTCATTCCATCACCGAGATAATGATTCATTCAAAATAGATGGGTGATTGAGTCGGAAATGAGATATCTATTAAACCTTTTTAACTACAGGCTATGATCTGATTACTAAATCCTTTAATTGATTTCACGATCAAATAATCAAAATTCTATTGAAATAGAAAATTTGAAAAACGAAACGCTTTTCATGATGTTTTATCAATCTTTGGTTCTCGAAGAGATGTGAGATTTGTTAACTTTAATTCTATCAACTCATTTCTGGCCTTTCCAGTTCATTGGACTCGTTTCTTTGGTTAATACTTAATATTCATTTTGTTCCGGTATTAGAAATATAATGAAAGACCCTTCTTTTTTTTAGTTAGGTGTTTTGTTTTTAGCTTAGTTGTTCGAGAAAGGTTGAATCTTTCATGATTGATGGTCTTGAACAATCTGTTCTGTTGAAGATGCAGATTAAAGAAAAGCGTTTTTTTCTTCATTTTCTTTATTAATTCTTTTGCTCATAGAATAAAAGATAGGGTTAATTAAATTGAATCCTTTGCGGAGACTTCTCCAGAAAAAAGGACCTTTCCATATAGAAAAAGAAAGTATGAAAGTATAGATTACTATGTACCGATTGAACTAATGACTATTCATGATTCCATATTGAATCAATTCCATACCGGCTCCAAACTAGAGGAAAGTTATGGTAAAACTTCGTTTAAAACGATGTGGTAGAAAGCAACGTGCGACTTGAAGGACATGATCGGTTGTGGATTCTTACATCCACCATTTTATATAGGAATGAAGGTGCTCTTGGCTCGACATAGTTTGTTCTGTTCCACTAGAACAATCCCTTTTTGCTGGGTTGTAAATAGTACATGATGGAGCTCGAGTAGAAAGTATTGATTCATTTCTCAGGGGCAAGGGTCTAGGGTTAGTGTCAATCAATAAGTCGGAACAACTTCGTAAGTATATCTTCAATATAGAAATAGAAAGGATCCAATTCGAGCAAACGTTTCAAAAAAAGGAAATTCTTTTCTTGGAATTGTCAAAAAACGAAACTATTTTGATCAAAACAAAAGTGTATCGCATGGGAATCAATCCTTCATCTGATTCTTCGATAGAAAGAAATCACAAAAGGTATGTTGCTGCCGTTTTGAAAGATTAAATATCACCGAAGTAATGTCTAAACCCAATGATTCAAAGCAACGATAAAGGATCCCGGAACAAGAAAACACCATTTTCTGTTGTCTCAACAATAGGTTCGGTCAGGGCGAGGAATAAAAAATGGACTCTAAACAAGACAAAGCAAGGGGGTTAGAGACAGCTCAATAAATAAAATGCCTAAGCTTAAGGATTTTCCTTTGAGCTCTTTGATAATTATACAACTTGAGTTATGAGTACGAATGTTTTTTCTTTTCTGCGGGAAGGAAGAAAAAAAGGAATTCAAAAAAAGTCTAATGGATTTTATTATTTTCTCAATCTATTTGGAACTATATACATAAATTCAAATCATTCTTTCTCGAGCCGTACGAGGAGAAAACCTCCTATACGTTTCTAGGGGGGGCGTTGTTCATCTACATCTATCCCAATGAGCCATCTATCGAATCGTTGCAATTGATGTTCGATCCCGAAGAGAAGGAAGAGATCTTCGAAAAGTGGGTTTTTACGATCCGATAAAGAATCAAACTTATTCAAACGTTCCCGCTATTCTCTATTTCCTTGAAAAAGGCGCTCAACCCACAGGAACCGTTCATGATATTTCAAAGAAGGCAGAGGTGTTTAAGGAACTTCTTCCCGGTAATCAAACGAACTTTAAATAATGAACAAAGATAAAGAAAGTGAGGGTTCCATAATGTGAACTTCCTGGAATTTCTTCTTTTTTCACTCTTTTTTTTTTGTTCTATTTATACGAATTTACTATTAGATTGCTTTCATATAATCCCATATTATCGATTCTCGAATATTATCGATTCTCGAAATAATGAAATATTTTTTCTTGATATGGTTTGGTTTTTGTTAGGATGACACCAAGAAAAGGGGGTTAAGCTTGCTTATTGTCCCTTTTGTTATATTCGGGTTTTGTCTTTTTTTCTTTATGTTTTCAACGTTCATATTGACAATAGTGTATTGAACAAATATAATTGGATCGTGGATAAATGGATCTATTTATCCACGTCCCATAAGTTTTGTTTTTTACTTCAAAAAAAGTGCTCGTTAGATTTGCTGTAACACAAGAGGACCCTTTTTTATGAAAAAATAGACAAATAAAGGAGAATCTCTCTTTTTTTATCTGGGAATTTCTTCTATTTTCATATGATTTGTTCATTTTTATATTCCGAATCGGTCCTAAAAACCTTTTGTCGATTTGTTGCTAGTTTAATCCTTTGATGTGGCCGTTCAATCTAATCTATTTCTTTTTTTATTTCGATCATATCTACACACCATAATTACATTATTTGGGTTGCTAACTCAACGGTAGAGTACTCGGCTTTTAAGTGCGGCTAGATTCTTTTACACATTTGGATGAAGCAACGGATTCGTCCATACCATTGGTAAAGTTTGTAAGACCACGACTGATCCTGAAAGGGAATGAATGGAAAAAATAGCATGTCGTATCAATGCAAAACTCTGAGAATTCTTCATCCTTACCAGATCGGTACAAAATATTGTTTGAATTCTTGGAGCGTGACAAAAGAAATTCACGGATGGGTCGAGTGAATAAATGGATAGAGCCATACGGCTCCAATTATAGGTAAATAAAAAGCAACGGGCTTTTGTTCTTAATTTGAATGATTACCCGATCTAATTATACGTTAAAAATATATTAGTGCCTAACGCGGTAAAAGGTTCTCCTATAAGTGGATTATCTATTTTTTTATAAATCCTAACTATTCACTATATCTTCATTATAGTATGGAGGGGAGACGAATGTGTAGAAGAAGGGGTATATTGATAAAGATTCATTTTTTCCAAAATCAAAAGAGCGATCGGGTTGCAAAAATAAAGGATTTCTAACCATTATCAATTGGATTAAAAAAGGGAGGATCCGTTGATTAGCCTATCTGTATCCGAGGTGTCTAGTCTTTTATTACTATATACCTTGTTTTGACTGTATCGCACTATGTATCATTTGTGAACCCAAGAAATCCTTTGCCTTTGTTTCAAATCGAATTTCAAATGAAGGAATTAGAAGCATATTCCAAAATAGATAGATCTCGGCAACAAGACTTCCTATATCCACTTCTATTTCAGGAGTATATTTATGCACTTGCTCATGATCATGGTTTAAATGGATCAATTCTTTATGAATCCGTGAAAAATGTAGGTTATGATAATAAATCCAGTTCACTGCTTGTGAAACGTTTAATTACTCAAATGTATCAACAGAAACATTTTCCTTTTTTGAGTTCGACAAATGTTTCTAAACAAAAAAATTTTGTTGCGCACAACCCAAATGTTTATTATCAAATGATATCCGAGGGGCTTGCAGTCATAGTAGAAATTCCATTTTCACTACGATTAGTATCTTTTCTAGAAGGAAAGGATAGAAAATCTCAAAATTTACGATCAATTCATTCAATATTTCCTTTTTTAGAGGATAAATTATCACATTTAACTCATGTGTCAGATATACTAATACCCTACCCTGTCCATCTGGAAATCTTGGTTCGAATCCTACGCTCTTGGATACAAGATGTCCCCTCTTTGCATTTATTGCGATTCTTTCTCCATGAGTATCGTAATTGCTATAGTCTTATTACTAAAAAAAAAGAAATTTCCTTTTTTTCAAAGGGGAATCAACGCTTTTTCTTCTTCCTATATAATTCTCATGTATATGAATGCGAATCCATATTCTTTTTTCTCCGTAAACAATCTTTTCGTTTACGATCAACATCTTTTAGAATCCTTCTTGAGCGAATAAATTTCTATGGAAAAATGGAGCATCCTGTAGTAGTGTTTAGTAATTATTTTCAGACCTTCCTATGGTTCTTCAAGGATCCTTTTATGCATTATGTCAGATATCAAGGAAAATCCATTCTGGCTTCAAAGGGAAGTCCTCTTTTGATGAAAAAATGGAAATGTAATCTTGTAAATTTATGGCAATGTCATTTTTTCTTGTGGTCTCAACCAGATAGAATTAAGATAAATAAATTATCCAATCATTCCCTCGAGCTTTTGAGCTATC
>JAJJMC010018564.1:0-24581 GCA_023531435.1 Papaver californicum | reverse complement strand
CAGCACTACCCCTACCACCACCAACAACACTAACATTCCACCACCAATACCACACCACAAACCCCACCACCACCAACACACCACACCACCACTATTGCATCAACACCACCACCACCGCTACCACCTCTAGCACCACCACCACCAACTCAAGCCAAGTTGATACTAAAATCTGGTGTCAACAAGCCAAGTTGACACTAAAATTGAAAATTTAAGAATTATTATGTTATTGACACCAAAATTCAGAAAATAGTTACGTTTTTGACATCATAATCTGGTGTCAACAAACCCAAATTGACACCAAAAACTGGTGTCAACAAACCAAAGTAGACACCAAAACTGAAAATTCAAAAAAAATAATATGTTATTGACATCATAATCTGGTGTTAACAAACCCAAGTTGACACCAAAAACTGGTGTCAACTAAAATTGAAAATTCAGAAAAAAAGTTAGGTTGTTGACAAACCCAAATTGACGCCAAAATCTGGTGTCAACAAGCCAAAGTTGACACCAAAACTGAAAATTCAGGAAAAAAAGTTATGTTGTTGACATCATAATCTGGTGTCAACAAACCCAAGTTGACACCAAAATATGGTGTCAACAAGCCAAAGTTAACACAAAACTGAAAATTCAGAAGAAAAAAAAATATGTTATGGACACCAAAATATAATGTCAAAAAACCCAAAGTTGACACCAAAATCTGGTGTCAACAACCCAACTTGATATCAAAATCTGCATACTCGGATGAGCAAACTTGACGTGAATCGAACACGCATCTTCAGACCTGGGGTCAGCTGTGCTACCATTACACCACAAGTTCGTCTAATATAGATACTTTGAAGCTGACCAGATCTTTTCATGCCACCAAGTCCTCCTCCTGTTTAAGGTAAAGATTTTAAGCAGGAATCCCAATTAAAAGAACTACCTTTTCAAGGGAAAATAGTAAGATTGAACCACATGAACAATTCATAATTAATATGACAAGAAGAAGTCGTATGTGCATATTACCATATGGAGCAAAATAAACATCCAAAAGACAAAACACTAAAGTAAATAAGATTAAGTAATCGGAGCATTCCTGATGGTATATAAAGTTGTCAAGTAAGGAGCATTCATGATGGCAACATCTTCCATCCAGTTTAGAAAGACATTGTACATGGGTAAGTATATCACAAACCTGGTTGGCAGTTTGAAAATGCAATTAGTAATCCGAGATGAATTTACGAAACACGAGATCAGAACATAGCCATGAAGAAAGCATACCAAACTTACCGTTGGTGCAGCTAATGCTAGCCAATTTTCTAAACATTTTCTTATAAGTACAATAAGAGTTACCCGAGACCTATATCTAGCATGAATCATTTCATACAACAAACTATATGTAGAATCTACAATAATTAAGTAGAACAGCTTAAACACCTAATTTCAACAAACAATACCATATACTACTCTTGAGTCTTCATTTGATTGCATCACGTATAAACACCTAATGGATCTATACTAACATATTTACCCCCTTCTTCTTCTTTACGAAAATCAAATACTCATTTTACCCATAAACTAAAAAATCCAATCAAAACTTTAAAACAACCATTAACCAAATAATCACAATACTAATTTCACCCCCTGAATCTAATCATGCAAAAGGAGGAGACTAAGGTAATTGGCATACAACCAGCCAACTCATTACAATCTCCAATTTTCACTCCACACATTATTTATGACTATTTCAATCTAAAACAACATGTTTCTATCAATAATTTCAATAAAACAAACAAATGAAGAAAACAACATAAATTAAACACGATGGCAAAAAAATCAAACATACCATTCAACTGTGAAGAAAATCTTTCTTCTCAATCTCAAGAAGCTCATTAGCTACCGCCTTCTAATTCTCATCTATCTCCTCACCATCATCTATTAATTGTAATTTCTTTAGGTTCCTCTTTCTTTCTCTTCCCAAATCAAACACTGATAGTCTTCTCTGTCATTATGAAAAGTATGGGAAACTGATGAAAGTATTGAAACGAGAAAAACTTTTATTTTCTCAATGTATTTTAATGTTTACAAAACACAGCACGCGTGATACAAATAACCAGGCGTATTTATACCTCTTAGTGAGTTATAGTTGTACTCCACTAACTGTTACACCTAACAGACTTGACTTTATTGACTAACAGTCTACTCTCCAATACTCCCCCTCAAACTGTTGAAGGTAAATCTAAAAACAGTTTGAACAACAGTAAAACAAAACAAAACAATAATCAGAAAAGATTACGTGACTGCTGAAACAAAACAACTGGACCTCTTGTTAAACAAAACAAAAGAACCAAATAGCATAGTTAATAGCCTTGTAAACTGTGGCTTGCACAACCTTTTTGTAAACACGTCGGCCAACTTCTCCTCACTAGGAACGTGATGAAGCTTCAAGAAACCCGTAGCCACCAGCTCCCGAACAGCATGATAATGAATCTCTATATGTTTGGACCTGGCATGAAACACGGGATTAGTTGCCAAAGAGATGGCACTTGTATTATCATAATATAGATGAACAAATCCTAATAATGGGAAATGTAATTCCCACAGAACACAAGAGATCCATTGCATTTCTGCTGTAGCCATGGTGATGCACTTATATTCAGCCTCAGCCGATGACTTTGAAACTGTCGGTTGTTTCTTGGACGACCAAACAAAAATAGAAGAACCCATAAAAACGACAAACCCAGACGTGGATAGTCTCTTATCTGGGCATCCAGCCCAATCTAAATCTGAGAAAGCTATCAGACTCTGCATATCTCCCGACCTCATTGTAATTCCAACTCCAAGACTGCCCTTCAAATATCTGAGGACTCTTTTTACTAGCAACAGATGAACCTCTGTAGGAGCTTTCATAAATTGAGAAACATAGTTTACCGTAAAACAAATATCAGGTCTCGTCAAAGTTAAGTACTGCAGACTGCCCACTATTGTTCTATATGTAGCAGGGTCAGGTAGAACAGTGCCATCATGCATAGAGACTCTATTGGCCTTTGTGACAGGAGTTATACATGGCTTACAGTCTAACATATTGTCATTTGTTAACAAATCAATCGTATGCTTAGTCTGTGTTAAGAGCAAAAAATCAGGTTGACGAACAACCTCAATACCCAAAAAATAACTCAGCTGACCCATATCCCTTATAGAAAATCTCAACTGCCTAGCTTTTATCAACTCAGTCATTAAAGCATCAGACGTGCCAGTCAATATTATGTCATCCACATAAACTAATAGTATCAGCATTCCAGAATTAACATTGTAAACAAACATTGAGTTATCAGAAACAGACTTCAAGAAACCATACGTTATAAGAAACTCACTAAAAGCAACCAAGCCCGAGGAGCCTGTTTGAGACCATATAAGCTTCTCTTTAACTTGCAAACATATGACAGAAAGTCTAGATGGATGAAACCTTTGGGTTGTGTCATATAGATAGGTTCCTTTAAATGACCATGCAAGAAGGCATTCAACATATCTAGTTGTCTGATAGACCAGTTCTTAGTAATGGCAATAGTAAGCACAATCCTCACAATTGTAAATTTCACTACTGGACTAAAAGTGTCATAGTAATGTATTCCTTCTAGTTGAGTGTTTCCTTGAGCTACTAACCTAGACTTATACTTATCCACTGTCCCATCAGCCTTTAACTTCACTTTGTAAATCCATTTACAACCCAAGATATTCATTCATGGTTCCGGAGGTACATATTCCCAATTATCATTTTCAACTAAAGCAGTCACTTCTTCTTTTATAGAAGAAACCCATTGAGGAATCCTAGAGGCCACGTTATAACTCTTTGGCTCAATAGTAATAGTTAACATAGAAGAGTAATGACTAGGAACAAGATGTTCAACAGCATAATATGAAGTATGATCTGGAAACTGTTTCCTTTTAGAAATTCCACTCTTTGATCGAGTAATAAAAGAAGTTGTAGAGGTAGGCCCCAGATCAGTATTAGGATCCAACTCAGATACAACAAAATTAGGAATCACTGAATCAGTCACAGATGATAATTCTGAAGAAGGCAGAGTGAAGTAGAAGTTGGCCTCATCAAAGACAATATTTCTAGAAATGTGAGTCTTTTTAGAAATTGGATTAAAACACTTGTATCATTTATGAAAGGAACTATATCCAATAAACATACATTTGATAGACTTGGCTGATAACTTATCAGTTCTGGAATGCCCTAAAAATGGAAAACAGATGCATCCAAAAACTCGCATAGAAGCATAATCTGGATCAGAATTATAGAGAACTTGAAAAGGAGATTTGAAAGACAAAATTTTGGCTGGAGTCCTGTTTATAAGGAAATTGGATGTCAGAAAAGCATCCCACCAATATTCCTTAGGACAGGAAGCATGAAACAAGAGAGTATTACCCATTTCAGTAATATGCCTGTGCTTCCGTTCAGCTCGACCATTCTGTTCAGGAGTTTTAGGACATGAAATCCGTACTAAAATCCCACACTTGTCTAGAAAACTCCTAAATTGACCTTTAACAAGTTCAAAAGCACCATCTGTTTGAAAAAAATTTATTTTTGTAGAAACTGATTCTCTGTTTGGTTTTTGAAATGAGAAAAACAAGACAGAGCATCTGATTTGTTAGACAGTTGATACATCCAACTATATCTACTAAAGTCATCCACAAAAATAATGTACGAAAACCAGAAACTGATGTCACAGGAGAGGGACCCCATATGTCAAATTGAATAAGATGCAATGGAGTTGAAGCATGAGATTCAGACATATTAAAAGACAGACGTTTACTTTTAGCAAGCTGACAGGGTTGACGCAGAGCAGATTTATCAGATGCAACAAAAATGATATGGTTTTGAGAGTGTAAGATTTGTAAAATCTTAGTGGATGGATGACCTAGTCTAGCATGCCATACAGTAGATGTTGATTTAACCAGAGAATAAGCAAATGAAGAAAGACATTGAGAGGATGATATGTTGGAAATTGGGTAAAGATTGTTAACCATTCTACCCTGAGCCAACAGAGTGCGATCTATTAAACGTCTAATCTCATAACCACTTGGATGAAAAATGAAGTAACACTGATGATCTTTAGTAAAACTAGCTACTGTAACAGATTGTGTTTCAGATCAGGAACAAATAATACCGTGTTCATCCTAAAGCTAGTTTTAGATATGTGCAATAAAGAAGTTCCAAGGTGAGCAATGGGAAGTGTATTACCTGATCCAACCAGAACCTTCTCCTTTCCAGCATAAGGAGAAGTATGGGTTAGGATCGAACTCTCGCCGGTCATATGAGACGAAGCTCCAGTATCAGCAATCCAGGTTGAGTTATTAACACAAGAAATAGACTTTTGATTACCAAAATCACCAGAATTGATATGAAGACCAGTGAAGTCGTGATCTACCTCAGCAACATTAGCAACACCTCCAGATGCAATCATATTTTTCGGAGGTATGTATCGGAAATAGCACCTGCTTGCATAATGACCCTTGCATCTACAAATATGACATTCAACTCCTGAATAATCATTATGAGATTTTCGCACACCACTAGAGTTGAATATAGGTATTGAATTAGAAGATCTATTTGATGATATAGAAGGAGACAGAACTGTATTATTTGTTGAGTTTCTGTATTTTCGAAACTGTGGATTATGTCCAGATCTGGAATTAGAATAGCCACTCTTGCTGTAGAAGGCTGATGTGTTCTGAACTTATTGCATCTGAGTATGTTGATCAAGTAACCACTGCTCGTGTATCAATAATCTGGCCTTGAGCTCCGAAAATACATATGAAGATTCACGATTATATGCCGAGATTACAAAATTATCGTAATCCCTGCCTAAGCTATTTAAGATATACACCGACAGATCAGCATCGCTAATCTTCTCTCCAATAGCAGATAACGAGTCAGACAACATCTTGATGTTATGCAGATAGGTAGTAATTGTTTGATTTCCACGACGTACAGTATTCAGTTGATTTCTAAGCAGTCCTTTGCGTGCAGCAAACTGTTGCTTGAATGTTGTTTCAAGAAACATCCATAACTCTTTCGCCGATGTGAGTCCAAGAACATCACTAAAAATAGTTGGAGAGAATGTTGCCTTTAGACAACTTACCACAAACCGATCAGTTTTTCTCCAATGTAACCATCTTGGATTGATTGATGTAACGCCATCTCTCACAATATCAGATTGAGCTTCCTCTACTTCTCCATTTACATATCCATAGAGATCTGTTGATATTAGACAGACTCAAACTGATATTTCCAGATGAGGTAATTTGTCGAGTCTAGTTTTATTGAAATAAGGTTTGTTATATTTGTAAAAGGTAGGTTGAATGTTGATGAGAACTTAGATTCAACAGTGTTATTGTTGGTATTCCAGGCTTCAGATCTGTTTTCCATGCTTTGAATAATAGGCATGAATATAATGAACACTTCTTTGTTGATTTGTTGATTTTCAGAAAGATTTATAGGAAACAAGATCTAGATTGTTAGAGATGATGTTAATCGTAAACAGATTCAGAGAATATGATTGTTGGAAAAATAGAATCATGAACTGATTTGAACAACAAACACTATGTTGATGAAGAACTCTGATTCAGAAAATATTTTGATAAGAAAAGATGAAGAACTCTGATGAAGACTGCTGAGGAAAAGATATTGAAGAAAAGATATTGAAGAAAATTTTATTTCTGAGAGAGTTTAGTGTTTTAACTTCTGATGAGAGAAAAGTTATTGATAAGAAAGAATACTATTTGCTTTGAAAATTTGAACGTAATGAAGGATCACCATTAAAGATGGCTCTGATACCATGATAGTCTTCTATGTCATTATGAAAAGTATTGGGAACTGATGAAAGGTATTGAAACGAGACAAACTTTTATTTTCTCAATGTATTTTAATGTTTACAAAACACAGCACGCGTGATACAGAAAACCAGGCGTATTTATACCTCTTAGTGAGTTACAGTTGTACTCCACTAACTGTTACACCTAACAGACTTGACTTTATTGACTAACAGTCTACTGTTTACTAACAGTCTACTCTCCAATAAACACATCTTTTTTGTCATCAACAAAATTCCAAGATTTATAACCACCACTATCTCTATTACCTCCATCACTACTACTGGTCTTTGTGTTTTGATTCAAATTCATTATCAATATATTTCTTATACACCAATCATAAGAAATTGAAAGCTAGGTTTTAGTACCCAAAATCTCAAACTAATACGAATCAATTGTATACCCCCATTCAAAAATTTAACAACCTATGTAAGGTAACCAATAGGTACACACTTCCGATTTCTTCAGAAATTTACGGAGTCTACAACCGTAGAGGAGGATGATGACAAGGGAAATGGTGGATTGATATTATGTTTGTGTTGGTGGTGGTGGAATTTGTAGAGAAGAGAAGGTGGACTAGGAGGTGGTGCTGGAGATGAAGATGGATTTGGTAAAGGTGGCGTAGGCGCAGGTGGTGGAATTCGTCTTTCTCTGTTTCTCTCCGAATTTTTGTTCGACCGGTAACCATGGAAATTTTCAGATCTATCTATTAGTCAGGGAGGGTAAACGTGGTATTAATGATTAAATTGACTTCCTTCAAAAAAAAAAAGATGATATATAATTATAGTTGATGAGGATATTTATAAAGACCCATAAATAGTAGAAGTATTTATTAAATTTTCACTATATTTATGTATAATAATTTTAGTGGTTTAGATTGAGTAATAAATTTTTCGGAAACAAAATCTATCAATATAAAATCTAAAACTGTAAACTAAATTCATTGTTATGGACCCAAATAAAAATAATCAGAAGTTATTTTTTCGTGCAAAGTTGTATGTTCTTCTCATCTTGGAGAACATTCCCATCAAAATTTAACACATATAGTGTGGTATATAACCAATTTGAATTTCAGCCGTTGATAACGAACGATTATTTTCCACACCGGTAGATAATTAGGGTGCCTGTCATAAATTCCCTTATTGGAAAAGAGCGTGTAAGAGGCAATTAAAAACAGGACCGAAGAAACCTATCAAGTACAAATTTCAATTTAACTATATCTAGGGCTGCACAAAGGTCGGTTCGGATCGGTTATTGGCAGAGCACCTGTACCTCCCTATAATCGGTTCTCTACCTGTGTAATTGTAACCTATATTGCTCGGTTCGTTTCTGGAACCGTACCCGTCTGTTCGGTTCGGTTCCGGTCCGATTTTGGTCCTGTAACTGTTCAAAGTTTCTTGGTTTTTTTTCCTGTTTTTTCTATACCTTCTCAAAGTTCCTGTACCTGTTTTTCCTGATTACAATCCACATAAAATTATAATCCACAAAACTGTAAACACATACATATAAAATTATAATCCACAAGTCTGTTGAAAGTTCAACGTATATAAACACATAACAACAAGAAATGATTCAACAACAATCCATAAATCTGTAACAAGTTCCAACAAGAAATGATTCAAATGAACTTCAAGGATCAAAGGATTCTGGCACTGGCATAAGACCCAATAATTCTGCAGCATCCATCAAGAAATGAATATTATGTTAAGGATTAAATTGATGACTACTAAAGAAAACAAAAAAAAGAAGAAGAAAAAAAAATCACACTACCTTCCTCAATGCTAGAGTTATCATCTGAACATATTTAGCAACAACAAAACAACCATAGATCTATGCTTATAAACAAAATAAGGTTTTCCACCAATAAAATGTAAGAAGCCACTTAGATTCCATCATTACTGATTCATTATGCTTGGTTTTGATAAGATTTCATAAAAGAACAAGTGTCTACACAACAACTTCTAAAGATTTGAAGCCATCTAAAGAGTCGAACTCAACAATCTTAACAAAGATTACAAACCACAAAGTTGAACCCATCTAAAGAGTTGAACTCAGCAGAATCTTAACAAAAATCACAAACCACAAAGTTGAACCCATCTAAAGAGTTGAACTCAGCAAAATA
Source organism: Papaver californicum (assembly GCA_023531435.1). Lineage (NCBI taxonomy): Eukaryota > Viridiplantae > Streptophyta > Magnoliopsida > Ranunculales > Papaveraceae > Papaver > Papaver californicum. Next base: position 15,601 of record JAJJMC010018564.1, on the reverse strand, counting down.
TGTGTACACATTAGTAAATACAAGTTGTATTTAAAGAAAATTTGAAGAAAATTAAACAAACAGATAGAAAAAATAACTAAAAGATAATAATGTATCATTAAGTTTCTGAGAGAAAAGCTAAGAGTCACTTAATGAAATGCCACACAAAAGAAAATCAGCAAAAGAAAAGAAGAAACCTCTTTATCTAGAATGAGCATAAACACAACACACTATGACTGCTGGCTGGCTGCACATACAACTACTACAATGCCCATGAATCTCTTTGCGCAGTACAAACTTTCACAGTCTTTTCCATCATTGTTTCACACACAGAATGATTATACCAACAAATTTATAAATAAGGTTGAATCCAGTTATGTCTAAATGGACTGATATTCTTATACAGTTATCATGTAATCTTCATGGAGAAGTTGTTGAACTCCCTAAGGACCCTAACTACATGCTTCAGAGAATCATTTTAACTTCAGATAATAAGACTAATCAATCACATGAATATTTTTTAAAGATACACAAGGTTAGTACCATACCTGATTCACTGAGTGCATCAAATTGTTCAACCTTTAGACCCTTATTCCACAAATCCAACCATAAGCAGCACTGCAAATTGATCAAAGATTTGAAGTCACAAGACCCCCAATTTATATAAACCTAGGGTTTCATTTTCATTAAAATCCCCAAATTTTATTTATGTGTAACAATTAGAATCAAAATTAAAACAAATTGAAACATAAAAATCAAGTAAAGAGCAAATTTTACTTAAAATCCTCAAATTTCAAAAAAAACCCAATTTATATAAACCTAGGGTTTCATTTTCATTAAAATCCCCAAATTTCAAAACCCTGTTAGCATTAAAACCCAAATCAGATGAATCAGTAAAACAAGTAAAGAGAAAAAGAAAAATCTAAAAAAACCCAAAACAAACAAGAACCATAACTAATATATCAAACGATTCAAACCTTAGTATTCACAAGTAAAGTTTTTATACGTTTAAAAATGAAACAGATTGATGATGAGGAGGGAAAAAAACTCCAACTTTCTTACACATACAAATTCATGAAATAAACTTATGACTTACCTCCTTAATCTCTAGAATTTCTCTTCTTGTTTCTTTGTTTGTGTTAATACAAGGTGGTAGTAGTACAGTACTGGTGGTGATGGCTGTGATTCACGAGATATTGGTAGTGGTGGTGGCGTCGCTGGGGTGGTGATGGCGTTGTTGAGGTGGTGATGAAGAAGAACAAGAGAAGAAGTGGTTCTGATTCTTCTGAACTCTGAAGTCGTGAAAGTGATTAAGTGAACTATGACCTAGAAATAGACGGTTAGGATTAATAATCTATTATCTAATCAACGTCTCAAAACAACTGGTATATTCGGCTCGGTACGACTTGGTTCTTAGATAGAACCAGTACTTGGTACCTGGGTATATTCGGTTCTCTATTTTTATCCTTATACTTGTCCCGAACTCCTCAGTTTCAGTCCGGTTCTATCGGTTCCGGTCCGATCTTTCAGTTCCGGTCGGTTCCTGTGCAATCCTAGCTATATCTACAAAACCTCCTCTTATTAAGTTTTGCAAATCAGAAAGGATTTTGTCGTCAAAAAGATTGGAATGAATTTTCTTAACTAACATGCTCCTTTGTTAAGCATGTGAAATTTTGTACACTTCTTATAGTTCCCACTTTCCATTAACACTTAAACTCTAAAATGCTGAAACTTGGTATCAGTGCATTTCAAACTACATTTACTCCTAGGCAAGTATAGAATACATCAGCTGCAGCTGTGTCTACCCTTCATGCAGTCACATAGGCATAGTCGGAACCAGATCTATTGGCAGAGACTGTACATAAAAGGCGTTTTGCAGGACTCCGTCATCAATGTTGAAGTCTTATTTGAAGATTATTTTTGATTGTAAAAGCTACAAAAAAATCGTAAAGCATTAGACTGATTGTAACTGATATTTGATATTTTCCTCGAGCATCCGATCTGACATTTCTGTTTCTTTTTTGTTTGGCCTATTTTTTGATCTGAATTACACAACCTTTTCATCATTAAATCATCCCCAAAATTGTTTATCTACCTACTTCTAATTTCAAAACTCTCTCAACCACACGAGAACCAATCAATCAACCAATAAATGAATTTATGTACAAATCCTGTCTAACTACTTTGCTACACCATGCAGAACTGGTAATCCAGTCCCAGATCTTCAAGTTTCCAGTAAGCCTATGTTAATTGGGAATTCTGCTGCACTACTGCGACTTTCTTGTGTTATCTTCTCTGTACACGACATCACTAGCCAAGGCTACCATGATTAGGTTCCTTGCAGTTCAAGGTGCTGCACATTAAGTTAAAATCAGAAGACAAAATTCGCCATCCTATGTAGGTTTCCAGCGTTTTGTACTCGGACACTCTCGTAAGCTTGCAGAGTTTCCGAAGTGAAGTTTCCTAGGGTTTCAAAAATTGGAATAAGACCAGATTGCAAACTGGTGGACGCAGCCTCATGAACTTGTTTAACAGTTTCTTTGTATATTGCTTTCTCATCTTCCAGCCTCTTCCTCATGGAATCTAGATCCACCTTGAGATCATCCAGTGGGTGTGAAACTCCACTTCCAGTTGGAACAACATACTTTTCAGATAATGTATCTACGTCACTCCTGGTCTTGATTTCCTTCTTCCGGAGGGTTCTTAGCCGTTTCTCGAAATCCTTGGATAGGTAATCAGCTTTTAGTCTTTGACGCTGCTCCTCGTCCTGTCTCTCCCATAACTGATGCAGGCTCAAAGCAAACGCATTCGTAGTGTTTGCAACTTCAGTCTCTGAAAGCCTATCAAATGCTTGATACCAATCATTGCAGATCACAAAAATAGGGGGAGCACCAGCTCTGCCAGGGGAAAAAGGCATGACACCATCAGATGTTTCTTCTGGTTCCTCAACAATACACCCCAGAAGCCAGCCATTCAAGGATTCAATATAACATCTTTGAGTGCTTATCGAGTCACTAAAGTGGCTGCTCCAGTTTAGAAGCTCCACTTGTAATTCCACAGTAGCCTTCAAGCTTGAATCTCGTCCAGCACCAGTTCTTGCAACGAGAGTACGGTTTTTGCTCTCTACAATCGCTTGGAATTGCTTCTGATGACACCTGAGCATGTTCTTCCACATTCGTATCAATCTGCAGAACATCAGGAGATAGTACAAACAAGATACCTCAAACACATTTTCATCTCTGGTTTGATTTTTTTTAATTGATCTTTATGGAGTGCAAAGTAGGATTATTCTTTTTATGCATGTTGAGATGTATCCGGACTAATTCAAATCTCCTTGCGCAGAATACTGCAAGCAATTTAGCTGACCTGCTCATACACAGCAGATATGCTTCATCATTGTCTATACGCGCCTCATAGGCTTATATATACTTGAGGCAATGCTACGACTCGATTAAATGGGTATTTATATTACTATGAACCAGTAAATGTAGTTATAGGCGCAGCCAAGCATTTAGGTGAAATGGACTGACTAACCTACATGCAGGCTACCTTTCTAGCACAAAGATGTTCCTGTTCCTGTTTCTATATCTAGATTTGTGCATTTTCCTATAACTCCACAATTCAGATATTGTTCTTTGTTTATATCGCCTCATCACAAACATATTTAAAATGATCATCACGATTCACGAGACCAGGGAGAGGACACCGGATAAAAATAAAGAATGAAAAATAGAACCAATGGCTACAGGAATTTGACACTCAGTATATAAACAGAATGAGATAAGTGATGCAAATGAAAACACTTTGCAAGAGATTTAGATCTTCGTAAAGATTATTTAGTCGGGTGAGGAGTTAGGACATATTTATCTGACTAAAAGGGTTCACAAAGCATGGCAGAGAAGTAGATCAAGCTGAAAAGTAACAGTGCATACCCATTAATCAGTTCTGTTATCTGAGCTTGCAGTTCTTCATCCCTTAACTTGTTAATTCTGCTTGATATAGAGTCAATAGCTCTTATAGCGATATTGATTTTAGTGAGCAACTTCCTTATTGCAATCTGTGTAGCTTCGATCTTGTTGGATTCTGCGCCTCTATCATCCAAATTCTTCAGCCTCTTGCATTTCTTTTCATAGACAACCCTTAGTCTCTCCTCATCCTAAAATCACCTAAAAAATTAATCAAGATATGAACAGGAAAAAGTTGTAACAATGAAGCACCAGAGGCCACAATCAGAAATCAGAATACATGCATATGGACGACATCTAAATCATCAATGGTTGAGGACCAAGGCATCCACATCCATCTAGAATATGCAACAACCTTGGTTTTTTTATATAGTTATATGACATGTTATGGTGGGACAAGGTGAGGGTGAAAATCAAAACAAACAACAAGATGCTACACGCATTTGCCAATATGAAGAAAAAACAAAAAAAAAAAAAAAAAAAAAAAGTTGGGGACAACATCTATACAACTAGCATAGAACCTTCTTAGTGGCATGAAATTGATAAGGACTCTAACTCGGAACCATCTCCAATTTTGTCACTAAACCCCCATCTAATTTGACCAGATCAAAATTTCCATGTATGTTTGGAGAAGTCCAATATTCTCTTCAATTTCATAACGCACATGATCCCCAAAGATATACTGTTCTTCTCAGGTATACACATCCTTTTCTAAGTTAATAATGTGACATTATCCGGGATCTAAAGCTAATTATTGTGTCATGCTTGGTGAACTAACGCAGCAGCAGATCAAACAAATAAATTAGCTTCATAAACCTCCGTATAATCACTTAAAGAAATTTTAAGGAATCTGTAAATGTACTGCATATCATACCTTAACCTCCTTGAAAAGTTTCTTCTCCCATGCGTAGAGTCTTTCCAAAGTTATAGAAAGGCTTTCTGAGCACAATTTGAACTCCTCAGATTCCCCATAGTTTGCCTTGGCCATTTTCATTACACTTGCAAGTCGTGATCCCCTAGAATGATTGTGTGAGTGTTTTGATGTGGTAGGTGCTACCAGATTCAGAATCTTGGAAGAGATCCCTGCACGCGGACAACAGGTTCAAAAACCACCCAGTAAGTATTACATAATTCATACAAATCTCACACAAGGAAAGACAGAATTTTAGGATCTTTCTCTTTTCAGCGTTTATACACAATTTATTTAATCACCTCTTTTTATTCATATGCTAAGACTATAGCTGTTGTCAATAAGCTGGTATCAGCTTGTTTGGCTCAACAACAGCTGTTAGTGGTAATTGATTAAGTACAATGTTTGCAAGCCCAAAAGGTATATTTGGGGACTACTTGAAATGTTAATTCATTGTCAGGGGAAAGATATAATTCTCTTGCACACAGTCTATCACGAAATTAGTAAAATACTAAAATTTGAAGTATGTGACTGAAACTGAAATGGTTAATGGAGTGACACCTTCACTTTCTAAAGAGACTTGATATGACAGTAAGAACTCAGAAAGAAATTTTGTATTAGTTGCTAGCAAAAGAAAGACATTATTGAGTGCATTGATAAAATGGTACCTTTAAGTGCATTGCCAGTAGACTGATAATGCAGCTTGCCCACCTCAAGCATCACTCCAACCTCCTTACCATAGCCTGAAGCAACCTCAAATTCATCCCTGATTTCTTTGACGACTTCATCAATGTCACGTGTGACATGAGTGGACAATGCAGTTAAGTTAATTGGGTTTGAGGATCCATTATTATCCTGAAGTGAGGCCGTCGACGGCATATCCATCTCAAAACTTACCCCTTTCTTCCTTGTTATTTCCTCCTCTCCACCGCTACTTTCTGTTATTGTAATCGACTCCGAGCTGCTACTACTCTCTATCACCTCAACTGAATTTGTTTTAGTCTCCACATTTGCTGCTGGTACAGCTTTAGATGTGCCTTCCCCTGTACCCGGAACTCCTCTAGAATTAGAATGAATTGATCTAGAACAACCGTCGCCAGAATCAGGAACTCCCCTGAATCTTAGTTTATCCTTGTGTGATTCTTTTGTGGGATGCTGTTGGTGGTGTTGTTGAATTTCATCTTCCAAATCAGGAATCCCTTCCCTCCTTCGTACTTCAACAGAATCAGGACTACTACTGCTGGTAGTTCCATTTCCATATCTAGGCCCAGAATAATTAGGATATGCATTTTTCAGCCAAATCAAAAGGATTTAGAAAATCCCAACCGGAAACTTCAGGTGCAGGAGGTGGAGGTGGAGGTGGAGATGGAGGTCTACTTGGTGCAGCATTCCTCTGAGGCTGATTATAACTATAAGGATCATGGAAATTAGGATCATAACTAGATGGATTCTGAGGTGAGGAAGAAGGAAAACCCATTGGAACCCCAAAATATCCTCCACCGCCACCACCGCCATTCCCTCCATATTGAGGGTAACTAGGATAAAAACTTGATGAATGTGACTGTGGCTCTTCATAAATCATTGAAGGAATCTGAGTACCTGATCTCTTCATAAAATATGTATTCATTCTTGGTTGTTGAGATTGATTATTATAATAATCTGGTTGAGACGGAAAATAATTCGGTTGAGATGGATAGTAATTAGGTTGAGACGGATAAAAATCAGGTTGTGATGCATAGAAATCTGGTTGAGATGGATAATAATTGGGTTGAGACGGATAATAATAAGGTTATTGTTCTTGTTGTTGTCTAATTGGTGGTGGTTCTGGGTGATAATGCGGAGGACTATCATGATGATCATGACTATGTATATGACCTGATGAAACTGAATCTGAACTTACACTCGAATCCGAATCCTCAAAATGCAAGTGACCGTCGTCGTCTTGGTGATGATTATTAGAAATTGAAGTGGATGAAGATGTAGTGTTGTTATTCTTGGGTTTCTTACCTTCATCTGACGGTAGTGTTAATACTGGCGAAGACGGTTGCGATAAATTAAGATGGCCATGAGTGCCGCCGATAATCAATTCTTCATCTACAAATCTACGAAGAGCATCACCAACATCTTTTAAAGAACGAAAGTAAGTAATATGTGATGCAGCAAGTGAATATCTATGATCAACGGCTGCTTTTATCAATTCTTTTCTTGTTCTACAACGAATTACTAATGGTAGATCATCTACTTTCGAATTCCCACAACCCATCTCTCTATGTAAGAAAAAAACAACCGTAATTTTATAAATTCCTCTCTTTCATGGTTTTATGTGTATGTAACAGTAAACATTGTGTATTAATAATATAACAATAACAACAGCAGATCCCATGAAAATCATCTTCTTCTTGAATGATAATGACTATTGAGAGGACTACGGTATGACTATTACTTACAGAGACACACAAATTACACTGAACCCTAGAATAAGAAGAAAATAAGGAAAATTAAACGCTGAATTAAACTCAGTAAGAGACAGGGGGAGAAATTTAGAATGCTATGATTTCTAAAATCTGACCGTTTGATTATATTTCTTCTGCTTGTGGTCGTTTCCGTCCATAAAATTCTGTTTGTATTTCTCTACAGTAAAAAAATCTTTTAACTGAGCGAAGATCTGTGAAATGGACTTTTGAATTCAATTTTTCTAGGATTTTGATTTTGTTTCTTGCAGATGCATTGTTAGTTTTCGTGAGGAAGAGTTGTTGGACTTTGGAGGTTAAATATTAAGTATTATTACTTGTGTGTTTTTTTTTTCTGAGGGGGAGAAGTTTGGGAAATCCGTCAATTTGAAACGTTTATATGAATCGCTGGTTCTGGATCGGTTTGAATAGAAAACGTGCTGGAACGCGGAGTCATGGGTAGTCATCGTCACTACTGTGTGTTCATGAATGTGATTCAGAAGGGAAACAGTCTGTGACTGACTGTGCAGTAATAATGCTCTGTCCTTACTTCTTTTATCCTTTTTTTCCGTTTCTGGTTACGAAAATGATTTGTAGACCCCGGTTCATTCCCTTGTTTCGTCGTGGCACACACCCCCACAAACACCCCTTTCGTCGGGACTATAAAACTGGGGAGCGTCGGCTCTTGCCGCCTTTTTTAACAAGCCCTCTCCCTTGTAGGACATGAAAGTAAGAAAACTCTTTCTGGTCGAGTATCCTACCGGGTCCTCTCCTGATGGTCGAGTGGATCAATCCCCTCTCTCTTCCTTTGCGTCGCTTTTGCTCGCCGCTGGCGCATCTCTCCTAACTATTGGCCATTTACTCCGGATTTTGACACCGAAAAATACTCTATGTGTCGTATAGATATTGGTCCATAGAATTCAGTCCAGAACCCACCGTGGGCCCCAAAAAGTTCACTATCCTAGATCTAGGATTTAGATACGTGCCACATAGGGGTGTAAAAAAGTAGTGTCAAAAAATGGGGGCTCCCTAACACGGTTACGAAAGGAACCTGCAAATAAATTACGAGCACGCTTTTTTTTTTCTTGACCGGTAAGAGCAAGTCCAGTGGACATAGCAAACATGCAGATTTGCACATTTTTATGGATTTTTTTTAACTCGGACTCTAGATCAAAAAATATCTAGCAGCATCTCAATCGTGAGTTTTATTAGATATGACGCTAACACGACAAGTAACCATGGTTATCGCCTTCGATTCATAATATTTTCCGTATTTTAATATGAGCAGATTCTTCAAGAAAAATTCTAATCGAAAACGTTAAAAAACATATCATAATTGAAAATCAAATAAAACTAAAATAATGAAGAGGAATTAAAACAATGTTAATCATGAAAACAAAGATGATAAAAATGGAATTATTTTGATTAGAGAAGAGGAAGAAGAAAATGGTAAACAGTCTTTCCGAATACATGGTGAAGAAATTGGGGATTGTTCTTGTTCTGAAGACCAAAAATATGAAATTGATCAAGGAAGTAGTGAAAAGAAATTGTAGAATTGGATAGAGGATTCCTTTTAGAACCAGTAAATGAGAGTGGTAAATGTTTCATTGTATTAGATTTGAAAGCTTCGATGTTGTATTTGATAGTTATACTAACATTGCAGGTATTGGTTTAATTCTTCGAGATGATGCAGGGAAGCTTATGGCTTTCAGATCAGTAACTAAACAAAATAGTTATTAGATTTGAAGATCTGGTAGGGCCAAGAACGATGAGAGATGAAAAAAATAATCAACATACTAAAAATTTAGGGAATAATTGTAAATTCGACCGATAAGTTTTCATATCTAACAATGGTTAAGTTCTCTGGTTAGCTGATGTCATATCTAATAAAACTCACGGATGAGATGTTGTTAGATAATTTTTGATCTAGCAGTGTAATTTTTTCCCCATTTTCACCCCACAGTGAGACTGGCAAACATGCAAATTGGATGGGCAAATATGAGGGTTTGCCATACCCGTCTCAAGTTGAGCCGGTCGACCTTACCTGGGCCGAGACTCGGCTCATATTAAGACGACCGACCTAGGTTGAGCCGACAACGGCTAGTTCCATCCAACGATTCTTATTTCACTCCCTATAAATTCAACCAATTTCAACTCCAAAATGATACCTTCTACACCCAAAAATTCTTATAACTTCACTTCAATCTTAATATTTCCATCTCAAACTCTTAATCTAAAAAGTTGTAGAAAAAAGATTCAAAAAAAAAAAACGACCAGCCCATCACAAACAAAAAATACTTCAACAAAAAATGTTCATCGAGAAAAGTTCGCGGTGTAAGTTATAATATGGATGAATATAAAACTACTTGCAGAACTTATGTAGCATTTATGCTAGATCATGTCAAAGGTGTTCAAAAACAACATCAAACGCTTTGGGGGAATATTTTTAAACAATTTAAACAGACAACTGGAAATACAAATCACCGTGATGCTGTCGGGTTGGCAAATTGTTTTTGTAGAATCAACAAAGGCATGAATAGTTGAGTAGCTTTGATGATGCAAATAAAACACCAAAAAGCAAGCGGTGATACTGAAGTCGATGTGGTAAGTTGCATTTCATTTTATTTAATTGATTTTTAAAACTTTTATCAAGTTGTTGTAATAACTAATTTATAAATATTGAAACTGCAACAACGAAAACTCGAGTGGAATGGAAAAGAACAAGACGTACGAGTTTTAAACACGAAGCATGTTTCCACATCCTCAGAAAGTTGAACCGATATAACCCCGATATGTTGAATGAATATCAAGTACCAAAAGAATCCCCTCAAGAGACTACAAATGTTTCTCAAAGGTCTCCTTATTCTTCACCAGAAATAAACTCAAACCCTCAACCCAATATAGGTGGATCCCAACATGGTAATTCTAATCTTAATATTAATAGAAATGCAGAAAGATATGATGCACCCGGCAACAAAAAAATAAAAAAGAACATAAATGCAGCTCAAGATATTGCACAATCATCTTCTTCAGAATTCAACTTTTAAGAATTTTTCGAAAAACAAGAAAAGTCTGATTTTGTTAAAATAGTAGAGCGTAAGAAAATGGCTACAAAAAAGAAGAAAGATCGTAAGGCAATTGAAAAGAATATTTTTAATGCACACATGAGAGGAATCATGAGAATGACATGATAAAGATGAATCGGGCACAACTGAAACTCTGGCAAGATGAATTTGATGAAATTCAAGCACATAAGGCATAACAATGCCCAACAACAACTGACGTTGATTCTTATGAGGAGGAGGACACCTTAAATGAGGATAACAATAATGCCATTACACTGGTTTAGTTTATTAGTTTTAAATTCTAGATGTAGTAGTTAGTTTAATTTCGATGTAATCCTTTGTTTTAAATTCAATTTAATCCTTAGTTTAAATTTCAGTGTTGATTTTTCACCAATTTGATCCTTCATTTCAATTTCAATGTTTGTTTAAGTCAAATTACACAAATACATTAAAAGAAATAAAATGATTGAAATGCTAACTAAAAAGTTCAACAAAAAAATAAAATCCTGTCAAGGTTTCTTCTTCCAAAATCATCCCACAAGTGTACAATGAGATCTTTCCTTAGCCTTAAATATAAACCTCTGTTTGAATTCTCTCTTCTACCATTTTATACTCTCTTGTGGGCACACCGCGAAGGGGTTGAGCTTCTTTCCTCAAATATTTATCTGGATAACTTGTCCAACTGGGATCTCGTCGGGCCTCATCGATTACCATATTATGAAAAATGGTGCAGGTGAGCGTAACCATATTCATTTCTATTGGTTTAAACGAACGATATGGTCCAAAAATCATATGGAACTCCCTCTTTAAAATTCCAAATGCTCGTTCGACATCCTTCCTACACATCATTTGTTTCCCGTTAAAAAGTTTTATATCACGGTGTTCTTCGGCTTCGGGTATCTAAGCGTAAGCTTGAACTAAAGTTGACCACTATGGATAAATTCCATCCGTAAGAAAATACCCCATGTTATAGTTATTGTCGTTGACGGTGAAATTTGCATCTAGAGCATTTCCATACTTCAGTTCTTTAAACAAAAGTGATTTATGGAAAATATTGATGTCGTTATTTGAACCCGGAAGTCCAAACAAAGCATGTCATATCCAACAATCATAAGAAGTCACCGTTTCCAAAACAACAATTGGTTTTGTGTAGTGGCCCTTATATTGACCTTGCAAAGCATAAGAACATCCATACCACACCCAATGCATGCAATCAAGGCTACTTAGCATTCCGGAAAATCATCTCTTCTTGTTTTCAACTAGTAATCGGTCGACATCATCTTCTGTTGGTTGTCGTAAAAAACGTGGACCAAAATGGTTGACTATAGTTTCGCAAACCATTATGAGATTTTCGTATGTTGTTGTTTTTTCCATACGAATATAATCATCACAGCCATTTTAAAGTGAATTAGATTTTATATAATGTAATTGTGCTAAGGTGATTTTAAAAGAACCCACATTTGGGGGATACCTTCATAAATTGGGGAATGTTAACGGTTATATGGAGTATAATATAGACTAAGGGCACTTTATCCTATAAAAAACACTAAAAGCCTAATTCAAATATCTCCTCTTCTTTCCAACTGCCGACTCCTCTCCTATTTTTCTTCTCTTTTTCTTCACTCGTAAAGTAGGATTGGTTTTAAATTAATTAGGTGATGATCTGATTGCTACTCAATTGTATTCACTATCATAGTGGGACTGGGATGTTAATATAAGTCCACCCAATCTTACCTATGAACTATGAATTCCTAAAAGGCCAGCAATATATATTTCTTAGTGTAAAACCTAAGATTCCGAGTCTGTTCATTTCATGTCTGTTAGAATCAATCATAGGTCCATAATTGATCAATTGTTGATTCAAATCATTGTACAACGCAATAAATATTCAATTTGATTTTGGTACTTAGTATGATTTATGAGTTTAATTGAATGTCTATGTTACTTGGAAGTACCACAACATACACCCTAGAACGCACATGATCTCTGTATGTCTCTTTCTGTATGATGTTTCCCAACATAATTAATTTAAAAGAATTGAAGTTACAGATAAACAATCAACATTGCTCGATTCTTGAATGCAATACCGACTGCAGACTTCGAATGAACATATTCTACAAACTAAAAAATATTCTCCAAAATTATTTGGATAAAAGGTTCTTCAGATTACTTCATAATATTTTTATTTTTAATTATTTTATTTTAGTATCCTCCAATTTATGAGAATAATCCTCAATTAAAGGTAGAAAAAAATAAAATAAATAACTTAATCATATCTGAACATCCCTTATCTTACTATCCTAGATGGGTTAGCCCAACTAGTTCTCCAAAATATTTGATCAGTCCATATAACAACACGTTTACGTAACCATTTTTAATTATTTTTTCCTAAATACATACACTATTGGATCAGATGAGTACATCTAATCTGAACGAGCCTGAATTGAACTTGCGTTTGATAACTTGAAAGATGATATTGAACAATACTGCGCCAAGCGTGAGGGAATGCTAGACGTTTGGTAATTTCTCCTCCGACCAGGACGAAAGACCCCATTGAAGCGGCTAATCCCATGCATATTGTATGTACATCTGGTTGCACAAATTGCATAGTATCATACATAGCTATTCCGGGTGTTACCCACCCACCGGGGGAGTTTATAAACAAATAAACATCTTTTGTATCATCCTCTATAGTGAGATATATCATGAGACCCATAAGTTGATTTGCGATCTCGCTATCGACTTGTTGGCCTAAAAAAAGTATTCTTTCTCGATGAAGTCGGTTGATTAGGACAAAATTGTATCCCTTAGGGACCGTACACGCACCTTTAGATGCATACGGTTCAAAAAAAAAGAATCAATGTGTCGATTGCAGCCCTCTTTATTTTCCCCTTTTTTTATAGGAGGATTTTTCTAACTCCTAATGAATGAAGGGCCTTTAGTCTTCTATTTTTCAAGAAAGCAGAGCAGGGTTTTGACTCACTTACCCCTAAAAAGAGCTCACTAAATTTACCCTCATTGATATATTGTTTCATCGAAATCCAATTCCGATTACGATGTCATTTTCTTGTTCCGGAATGGGCCTCTTCAATTCGTTTAGGTTTATGCTCTACTCCGGGGTTAACCAGAATTATACCGGGAAGATTTCAACCATTGGCGGAACTAGGAACCCATAAGGGGATGGACTTAGCTATTTCCACATCGGGCCTAAATTTAGATCATAATATTTGTGCCCAGCTAAATTAGAATTAAAAACAAGCTTTTTTGGGCTTTAGATCCTGAGTGGTGAATCATGGCCAGGGTAAGGCTTTGATATTGTTATGGGTTTTGTAAAAACAATTTTTTTATTATGGATTGATGTGTTGTGCTTTGTAAAAAAAATTGTTGAGTGTTTAGTAAACTATAAACCAAAAAGTAAAGTTGATTAAAATATTAATCAAATTGTGTTTGGTAAATATCAGATTCAACTATTGTTGTTATACAAATGACAAAAAAAAAGACATTTATCTCATAATAATTTTATTCTACTTTACACGATTTAAAAATAATTTAAATAATTCAATTTCTAAATATTAAATATATATGTAGTTTTAATATATATATATATATATATATAAAATATAAATTTACCAAAAATGACTATTATTTTTATTGTTAAAAAATATTATTTTTATAATTATGATATATAATTATTTTTTGTTATAAATATATTTTTTAGAAAACAAATCATATTAATATTTAGTACGTATTCTTATACTTATTATTCAAAAAAAGAATAATCAATAAAAAAATATGATATTAAAAATGAAAAAAATAATGGTAAAAAGATCTGAGGATAATTTTCGGCATTTATAAAATACAATAGAGATAAAAAAGAAAATCATATAGAAAATAATTATGGACCCATATCTTTTGCTTTTGGATTTTTTTTTTTATAGAAAGAAAATTTTATTGAGATAGTTAGGCTAGAGAAAAATTCCGGTCTCCAGACAACAAGTTACATATAATAGGTGAGTAATTGCCATAGTTTTGTATACTAATTTTATCACTTCTAACTAGTTTAGAAATGACATTCTTCACTTGATTGTCATCTCTATTAACATAAAATTTTAAAAAAATTAAATGAATGACCAAGATTTTTAATCATTTTAATGATGTTCCTTTGATCCTAGTGTGTTAAAGAACAGTCCCCATTAATAGATTGGATCATTAAATTAGCATGTGCTTCAATATGAATTTTCTTTAACTGCAACTCTTTCGCCCGTCTTAGAGATTTGTACGCAGCGATGCATTCCGCTTGCTCAGAACTTACACATCCTTCAGAAAAGATACCTATGATTCATTCGCAGTGACATGTATGATCTCACAGTACAAGACCAGTTCCAGCAGTGTTAGTATTGTAGCAGGAAGAAACGTCAGTATTAATCTTAAATACATCATCTATAGGAGGTTTTCATGAAGAGATGGGAAAAAGTGATAGAAAAGTAGAAGAATTACATCTATCCTGCTGATTATCAGAAAGAAAACTTTGATACAATAAGTAAATGATTATGCTGACAGAATTATATGAGTTTAGAGGTTTCCCTTGAAAGCATATATCTTTCCATATTATCCATGAACCAATCATTAGTAGGGTTGTACATCGTAACGGATAAACGGATAAATCGAACCGAACCAAAACAAATCGATTAGGAGATAACCAAACCGAGTCGTTTATTAATGATTTGGTTTTGGATTAAAATCTTAAAACCGATATTAATTTTTCCGGTTTTGGTTTGATGTAAAACCGAACCGAAAAAACCAACGGTTCAACCGATTATTACCCCTCATATATGATTCCCTTGTTAAATTAACTATATTAATCATATTCTTACGTTTACACTATAAAAGTCTAACCTAATAACCTTAGATCTCTTTTTTTTTCTTTCTCATTTTTTTTCTTCTCCTGTCTCCACTGCGCCTGCTACTCACCACCTCTACCTTTCTTTTGTTTTTCTTTTCTTTCTCATATTTTTATCTTGTTTCTGCAAGAAGAAAAATATAGTATAGCTCAAGAAGAACAGGAGAATCACACATACCATACGGAGAAAACTTATTTTTGTAATATGGTTTGATTTAGGAATTTCCAAAGTATTTATTTTATGTCTAAGGTTGTAGATCTTCTTTACTGACTGTTGATTTTGATTTTTTTTTTCCTGTTTGCAGACGAAGAAGAGGTGGTGGTGGTGGTAG
>JAJJMC010018557.1:6389-21558 GCA_023531435.1 Papaver californicum | reverse complement strand
TAGTAGATCCTTTTAGGAGGCCCCAATGACTATAGATCGAACCTATCCAATTTTTACAGTGCGATGGTTAGCTATTCACGGACTAGCTGTACCTACCGTTTCTTTTTTGGGGTCAATATCAGCAATGCAGTTCATCCAACGATAAACCTAACCCGAATTGAATTATAGAGCTATGACACAATCAAACCCGAACGAACAAAATGTTGAATTGAATCGTACCAGTCTTTACTGGGGGTTATTACTCATTTTTGTACTTGCTGTTTTATTTTCCAATTATTTCTTCAATTAAGAAAAAGGGAGAGAATAGTGCGAATTCTCTATATCCCACTCGGAAGGATCTCATCTCAAAATTATCCATGGCTGTTTATGTCTCTAGCATGACCACTTGATGAAATGTGGAGGGAAGTGGGGTAAATGGCCGATACTACTGGAAGGATTCCTCTTTGGTTGATAGGTACTGTAGCCGGTATTCCTGTGATCGGTTCAATAGGTGTTTTCTTTTACGGTTCATATTCCGGGTTGGGCTCATCCCTGTAATAATAATATGAACTGAGTTGTAGACAGGAAAAAGTAAGAGCTCAACGGGACCTTACCCCTTTTGTTTAATTCGAGGGGTAAGGTCCCGTTGAGCTCTTACTTTTTCAACGAAATTTTTTTTCATTCCATAAAAAAAGTTTGCAGATAATCCAGTTAATACAAGCACACTATTCTATTCGTAAAAAAAAAGTGGGCCTTTTGCTCCGATGTTTCAAATAGCTCTTTTTTAAGATGATGCTTGCTTTTGGAGAATTAACTCTATTGATTGGATTCATAATACCTGTTCCTACATAGTAGGTATTCGTCCGAAATCGAAAAAAAGGGCGGGAATTAATCTATTTTCTGAATGACATACATAATGTGGATTCCTGTATATGAGACATCATCCAAAGAATTTCTATACTAATAGAAGCTTACTCCATTTATTTTATTATCTCATCAAAGTTTTCCTTTTTTTTTTTAGTTCATCGAAGAAGTTCGAGTTACTCAACGAGCGAATCCACCCCCCTTTTTTATTGTCCACTACTTTTTATAAATCCAAAGAGGCGAGGTTCCGATAAACCTAAAAAAAGGGAATAGTACTTTTTAGGCGTAAGGGGATTAAGAATCATTATTCTTTTGACACAAGAAAAGAAAATTTCACCCTTTTCTTGTGTCGAAGATTAGAAAGAGAAAAAATCCCTCCTATAATAGGTTGTTCCTTTCATTTATTCCTTGCTTTATATTCTCCTACCACTTATGTCGATTATCTACTCCTATTCGAATTTGATTCCCTTTTTCTATATAGAATAGGATACTTTTGATTTCATGTATTTCGTGGCATTTCAAATTTGACAATAGTGAGATAGTAACGCCACTCCTTTTTGGATTGAAAAAGGGAGTTGGATTCACGTCAAATAACGCGTTCTTCACAATATAATACTAGTCTATTACTAGCAGTAAAAGTCAAAGCTAAGTACTTTCCAATATCTTGTATAAAAACAAACAGTAGCAACAAAGCAAGTAAACTAAATCCTATTTTTAACCATACATAATTACATCGATCAAGAAGAATTTGGTTTTTATGAACTTTATGTTAATAAATCCGTGGACCTAAAAATTCATTTCAGACAATTGAACCTTCTCGAATTGTTTCTTTTTCAAAACCAAAAATATTTGTGCCAGAATAACAGATGCCAAGAAGAACAAAAGGCCTTGGACACGTGATGGATCTTGAAGTACTATTTCTGCGTCTCCCTGACCAAATCCACCCACGTTGGGATTACTTGTTAGTGGTTGATCAAGCTTGATAGATTCGCCTTCTGACACAAGAAGTTCCGGTCCTCGAGGTATAATATCGACCACTTGGTGACCGTCTGACGTATCTGCTATGCTTATTTCATATCCCCCTTTTTCTTTACGTACAATTTTACTTACTATACCTGCTGATGTAGCATTATAGACTGTATTGTTACTCTTACTCCCATCGGGATAAATCTGACCCCTACCTCTGTTCCCACCTACATATATAGGATATTTTAAGAAGTGAACGTCTTTGTTAATAGCGGGGTCTGGGGAAAGAATTGGAAAGGTGATTTCACTATATTTCTGACCTGGAACAGGACCTATCACAAGAATATTTTTTTTTGTGGGACGATAACTCTGAAAAGAAAGATTGCCCATCTTTTCTTTCATTTCGGGAGAAATACGATCGGGGGGGGCTAATTCGAATCCCTCAGGCAAAATAAGAACAGCCCCTACATTCAAAGCCCCCTTTTTCCCATTAGCAAGAACCTGTTTCAGTTGCATATCATAAGGGATTCTTACAACTGCTTCAAATACAGTATCAGGAAGTATCGCTTGTGGAACCTCAATATCCACAGGCTTATTAGCTAAATGGCAATTGGCACAGACAATACGCCCAGTCGCCTCTCGTGGATTTTCATAACCTTGCTGCGCAAAAATGGGATATGCATATGAAGTAGATGGCCAAGTTATTACATATAGCATGATCGATACAGAAATGGATCGAGCCATCTGCTCCTTTATCCGAGAAAAGATATTTCTTTTTTGCATGGTCCAATCGTTGATCCCGAGAATTTCTACAATAAATTAGGTAGGTTACTAGTATAGTTCCCTATCCACGATTCTGCTATTGTAATGGAATAATTTTACTGGAATGGAATACAGGAAGAATCTCTGGGATGGGTATAAATAGAAAAGGTAAGTAAGATTTGGAATGCTTTGTTTATGTATGTACAAACAAAGTAACAAACATTATGATTTGATTAATATCGGTGAATCAGCCTTTAGTCATTCATTGAATGATAAATCACTACAAGTGACGGAGATACGCGATTTAAATAACGGAAAATCCAATATTTTAAAAGTGTATCTAGAATTACTGGGAAAGTGGAAACAAGACCAGATATAATTTGATCATTATGATAAAATCCAAAATCCTTGGAGATAGAGCCAATCATTAGTTCCCAACCATGAGGCGAATGGAATCCGATACATAAATCAGTTAATAAAAGAATAGAAAAAGCTTTTATTGTGTCACTTAAGTTATAGAGGAATTCTTTCACCCAAGAATTAAGAACGAGAAGTTCTTCATTACCTAGAATAGAATAACCACTTAGAATAGCGAAACAGATTATATTTGTCGAGAAGTGCAAAATGCTATGAATATGACCCTCATTGTGCATCTTGACCAATTGTAGCGTTTCCTTGTGGATTTCTATACGTAGTTTTTGTATATGTGTCTCCGGGTACTCCTTTATCATTTCGTCCAAAAAGAAAAGTTCTTCTAATTCTATGAATTTTTCTAGAAGATTCTTTTCTTTAATATCAGTCAAAAACATTTCGGATTGCCTAGTATTCCACCAATTTGTAACCCAGGATTCCATATTTTTATTAAATGAGAGAGAAACCCACCAGGGTAAAAATATAATAGATGCAAGATATGTGAGGGTAGTGAATGTTTTCTTTTGTGGCATTTTTAATCTGTAAATTACTAATGAAACTACCTCTTTCGTCGACTCTATCCGATCGAATATTTCTATGAAGCATGAGTTCGATAACAAGGTATCGAACCTATGGATCTACGCCTCCC
Organism: Papaver californicum; assembly: GCA_023531435.1. Classification (NCBI taxonomy): domain Eukaryota; kingdom Viridiplantae; phylum Streptophyta; class Magnoliopsida; order Ranunculales; family Papaveraceae; genus Papaver; species Papaver californicum. The sequence goes on along the minus strand of JAJJMC010018557.1, from coordinate 17,927 downwards.
TTTTTTTTTTTTTAAGTTAGTCCTTGGATCAAGAAAGAACATAGAAATAAGAGTAAGGGTCTGCTTCGCTTCGAATGAAGAAAAAAGTTTTCGGGTCTTTCAATTAGTCAAATTAGAAACATTAGTCAAATTAGAAACAATTGCATCTTTTCGATTAATGTCCGAAAGAGCCGCCTTTGTTAGATCAATTATTGCGAAGGGCTACCTACAGCCCAGGAATAATGGAGGGAAATTTTGAAAAATATTGAGATAATGGTGAAATCAAAAATGAGTGGCAAAACCTGAGAAAGTTTGGATATTTATAGTTATTAAGGGATCTAATCATTGATGATCAAGCAGGAAAAAGGCGTAGAAAAAGAAAAATCGCTTGACAAAAAAAAAGAGGAGTTATTTACAATATAGAATCCATCTGTATCTAACGTAACAATTCAAAATAGTAGACCCCCAAAAAAGAAAAATTATAGTCTGAAAGAATTGCGTTTTTTTTGTTTCCACAAAAAAAGTTTCGTTTTCTGTTTATTCCATATACATCCACTTTTGCTCGAATGAACGTTCTGAAAAAACTTAAGTTAAGTTCTATAAAATGAAGATTCATTAGTTCTGTTTCTTTCCCCATGCTAACAAAACATTAATTCTTCGCAGTTCATTTCAAAATACTTCAATTGGTACGCGCAAGAAATAGGCCAATTCCGCCGCTTTTTGTTCAATTTCTCGTGGAGTCAGGTTCTCATCAGTACGAGTCAAGGGAATGGCTCCCTGACCTCTGATTTCCATATAAAGGACACGACGCGGAAAAAGACCCTCTTTAATTTCGATTCTAATCGACTGGACATCTCTCATAAGGAATCGAAGGAAAATACGACGATTTATTCCAGGAAATCCCCAACGAAAAATACACACTATTCCTTCTTTTCGATCGAATCGGTCATAACCACTACCTACATTCCACGAAATTGTGCACCACAAATAGGAGCTAATGAACAGACCCGCGATCCCATAGAATGACATAACGATGCCTTGTGGAAAAAAGAGGATTTCCTGAGACGGGAATAAGGATATCAGATTCCTACCAAGATAACTAGAAGTTCCAACCAATAAGAACCCTAGTGAACCTAAAAGAAGGATACAGGCCCAGCAGAAATTACTTGTTTTTCGAGACCCCGTTATAAGTTCTATCCATATACGTTCTGAGAGCCAGTTCATACTAGATCAAGTTGCATTTTTTTGGAATTGAGAGAATAACCCAAATGAATTTTACTTTACTTTTTTTGTTCCCGAAGTAACTCTCATCAACTAGCACTATTATGATGTGAACCATTAGAAATAATTCATCAAGTTGGTTAGATATAAAAGCGTCTGCTTCATAGGGATCTAGACAATCTTATTTTTTTGAACATGAAGAAATAAAGAAGCCATTGCAATTGCCGGGAAAACTAGGCCCACTAAAGGCACAAAAATAGAGGGTAAATCAAAAGTTGTCATAGAATGGATACCTCAATTTAAAATTTGTACCTGTTATAAAGATATCTTATGATAAGTATATCTATTTATTATAAGTATAGAATAATAAGTGCAAGGAATGTAGAACTAAATATGAGTTCTCACGGGAGATATTGAAATAGGCACGATTTCAATTCTATTATTTTATATATTTGAATTTTTCTATATCTATAATACGTAAGAGGATAAGATGAAATTCTTTTTCTTCATAAAATTTTGCCAAAACAAAAGAAGAATGCATTCTTTTATCCTGTTGATCGAAACTTCCTGATTACTAATCATGAATATAGCACCAATTATAGGTATAAAATACAGCTCTAGAGGAAAAATTTTAAAGTAAGTATCCGAAACTTTTGATTCTTCTTACAATATAAATGGATCTTATGCCCGTAATGAAAACGAACTCTTCTTTTTTTTCTTTACCGATAACTAAAAAACTTCTTTTCCGCAAATAAAAAAACGGAATTGAATGCTCTACTTGATTGAATTTTGATTTAAGGGAAAGAAACCGTGAAGCTGAAATAACTCATTCAGAACACTTTTTAAAGGATTACGTGGTACGATTGAGTCCAATAAGCCCTTGTGGAATAAATACTCAGCCGCCTGGGAACCATCAGGTACTGTCTTATTCAATGTTTGTTCAATTACTCTTTTACCCGCAAATGCAATGTAGGCATTAGGCTCGGCAATAATGATATCTCCCAACATACCAAAACTTGCAGTCACCCCACCGGTTGTAGGAGATGTAAGGATTGATACATAGAATAACTTTTTATTTGATTGATAATTATATGAAGCGGAAGATATTTTAGCCATTTGCATCAAGCTCAAACTTCCTTCTTGCATGCGCGCTCCTCCCGAAGCACAAACTATAATAAGAGGGAGAGCTTTACGAGTCGCATGCTCGATCAAACGGGTAATTTTCTCGCCTACTACGGATCCCATACTGCCCCCCATGAACTGAAAATCCATAACCCCAATAGCTATGGGAATACCATTTAGTTGACCTATGCCTGTTTGAATAGCCTCGGTTAACCCTGTTTTTCTTTGATAAGAATCGATACGATCTTTATAAGGTTCCTCTTCTGAATGAAATTCAATGGGGTCGATAGAAACCATGTCTTCATTCATAGGATCCCAAGTGCCCGGATCAACCGAAAGCTCGATTCTATCTGAACTGCTCATTTTCAAATGATATCCGCATTGTTCACAAACATTTAGTTTTGACTTAAAAAATTTCTTATAATTTAACCCATAACAACTTTCGCATTGAACCCACAAATGTCTGTATTTCTTATTTATATCGAGATCATTATATCTTCTTCTCATATTGAAATCGCTTCTATTTGTGCTAATTTGTATACTGGAACTCTCGTTGTCACTACTATTTACACTTTCATTACAAATGTAACTATACATGTAACTGTCGCTGTAATTGTAACTACCGGCTGAAATGTAATTATCAATACTGATTTCAGAACGAAGATAACTATCAATGCAATGAAAAATGTGATTATTCCAACTATATTGAGTATCATACATATAACGATCGTAGTTGTGATTGTTACTTTGAGAACCATTATTCAGATAACTAAAAAAGGCACTTTCTAGTTCATTCATAAAAGAGCGATCGTTATCAATCTCGAAAAGAAAATTTTCAATATTTAAATATATCGAATAACTGTTACCATTACGATCCCTAACTAAAAAGAGGTCATCAGAGATCAAACTCCGAATGTCCCTGACATCGAAAAAAGTATCCATATTATTAGAACTGGAATTATCACTATCGTCCCAACTATCAATTTTTTTATCCCTATCATATATAACGGGATCTTCACTTCCACTGGTATTTTCAATAGGACCAAGACTATCCATTGATTTACTTAGCCCAGACCTATGTTTTAATTCCTCGTTAAACAACATCGAATGGAACCACCTTTTTTCCATAGAGCTTGCCTGCCCCCCTATTTGAATGTAAATACAATAGATGAATAGTCATTCGATGAATAATCATTTGAATATATCCTCTCGGAATAAGCATATAGATCCAATAGAATAATTAACTAATCACGGATGAGTCTTGAAAAAAAATCTTTTTTTGTGGGAATCTGGATATCACTTCACTATCAATCTATATGATGGAACCCTTTCTTCAATTAGAATAGAAAGAGAGGGTTATCCCGTGCCATGTACAAATTCGAATCAAAAAAATTTGTTCTCTCCTAGGAAGAATTCATTTTTGGAGAACTTTGGAGAATAATAAGTTTCTATTGCAATGCGGAAGGAAAAGGACAATATACGGGACGGGGATAAAGCGTTGTGACCATTGGCTCGATTCGACCATAGTCCGGAATTTAGGGGTATAGAAAATATTCTACTAATCCCATCTCAAGGATCCATAGGATTAATTATGGATCCAACAACTGAAGGATTTTCATTGTTGAGTCTTAGATCTTGTATTTAAGATTTTGTATACCGAAATCCAGTATGTATATATGCCTGGAAAATGAAATAGGAACCTTATTCATTATTCGGCTCAATCCTTTTTTAGTAAAAGATTGGGCCGAGTTTAATTGCAATTTAATTAAAGGAACGAATGGTAATTACTGGATTACAAAGTATCCATTGCTTCAAATTCGAATTTGATTTCCTTCCATACTTCACAAGCAGCTGCTAGCTCAGGGCTCCATTTGCAAGCTTCACGGATAATGTCATTACCTTGACGAGCAAGATCACGTCCCTCATTAAGCGCTTGTACACACGCTTCTAGGGCTACTCGATTTGCTACGGCACCCGGTGCATTACCCCAAGGGTGTCCTAAAGTTCCTCCACCGAACTGTAGTACAGAGTCATCTCCAAAGATCTCGGTCAGAGCAGGCATATGCCAAACGTGAATACCACCTGAAGCCACAGGCAGAACACCCGGTAGAGAAACCCAATCTTGGGTGAAATAAATACCACGACTTCGGTCTTTTTCAATATAATCATCACGTAGTAAATCAACAAAGCCCAAGGTTATTTCCCTTTCCCCTTCCAGTTTACCTACTACGGTACCAGAGTGAATATGATCTCCACCAGACATACGTAATGCTTTCGCTAGTACACGGAAGTGGATACCATGATTCTTCTGTCTATCAATAACTGCATGCATTGCGCGGTGGATGTGAAGAAGTAAGCCATTATCTCGGCAATAATGAGCCAAGCTAGTATTTGCAGTGAATCCCCCCGTTAAATAGTCATGCATTACGATAGGAACTCCCAATTCTCTGGCAAATACAGCCCTTTTCATCATCTCTTCACATGTACCTGCAGTAGCATTCAAGTAATGTCCTTTGATTTCACCTGTTTCGGCCTGTGCTTTATAAATTGCTTCGGCACAAAATAAGAAACGGTCTCTCCAACGCATAAAGGGTTGTGAGTTCACGTTTTCATCATCCTTGGTAAAATCAAGTCCACCGCGGAGACATTCATAAACCGCCCTACCATAGTTCTTAGCAGATAACCCCAATTTTGGTTTAATAGTACATCCCAATAGGGGACGACCATACTTATTCAATTTATCTCTTTCAACTTGGATACCGTGAGGTGGGCCTTGGAAAGTTTTAACATAAGCAACAGGAATTCGCAGATCCTCCAGACGTAGAGCGCGAAGCGCTTTGAACCCAAATACATTACCCACGATGGAAGTAAACATGTTAGTAACAGAACCTTCTTCAAAAAGATCTAAAGGATAAGCTACATAACAAATATATTGATTTTCTTCTCCAGCAACGGGCTCGATGTCGTAGCATCTTCCTTTGTAACGATCAAGGCTGGTAAGTCCATCGGTCCACACAGTTGTCCATGTACCAGTAGAAGATTCGGCAGCTACCGCGGCTCCTGCTTCCTCAGGTGGAACTCCAGGTTGAGGAGTAACTCGAAATGCTGCCAAGATATCAGTATCCTTGGTTTCATAGTCAGGAGTATAATAAGTCAATTTGTAATCTTTAACACCAGCTTTGAATCCAACACCTGCTTTAGTCTCTGTTTGTGGTGACATAAGTCCCTCCCTACAACGCATGAATTAAGAATTCTCACAACGACAAGGTCTACTCGACATGAATTAGCCGTTAATGAAACCTTTCACAGGAATCTTTCACAAAACTCTCAACAAATATTATCAACTAATCAGAATGGTTGGTTGTTAGACTACGGTATTTGATTCGCCAAATACATCAACATCATTATTGTATACTCTTTCATATGTATGGCGCAACCCAATCCCTGTTTTTCAAGTTTCTAATCCCGTACTTTTTTTAATCTAAATTTAGAAAAAAAAGGAAATTCACTCTTGACAGTGCTATATGTTGTATATGTAAATCCTAGATGTAAAACTATCTGGAATTCGTCCCTGAAAAGGTAGAGAAGAGGCGGAAAACTATATGCTGAAATAAGAAACAATGGCCAATGTGAAAAAAAAAAATGAATCATAAATAGAGTTCAGGTTCGAATTCCATAGAAAATATGGGTGGGATTGTCTATAATGCTAGAGAACTGAAACGCTCCCTCATGGTTTTTATCCATCTACCTTTTTTTTAGGTTGTGAAATTGGAAAATTCACTCATTGAACGAGTAAACAATCGAATTGGAGTCGCTTGAATGGTACCAACGAAATCAAGTGCTAACTCCTATTTATTATTGAATTAACCGATCAACCTGCTTGCTATCGGACATTTTTTCTTCGGTTTACAAAATGCAAAGAATTTCTACATATTTCACTTTATTATCATTATGAAAACAAATTCTACCCCTTCGGGTCTCGGGGTTTCCGCACTTCAAGAAAAAAACTTGGGGCGTGTCGCTCAAATCATTGGTCCGGTACTAGATGTATCATTTCCCCCGGGTAAGATGCCTAATATTTATAATGCTTTGGTAGTTAAGGGCCGAAATACTGACGGCGAGCTAATTAATGTTACTTGTGAGGTACAGCAATTATTAGGAAATAATCGAGTGAGAGCTGTAGCTATGAGTGCTACAGATGGTCTGAAGAGAAGAATGGAGGTTATTGACACGGGAGTTGCTCTAAGTGTTCCAGTTGGTGGGGCGACTCTCGGACGAATTTTCAACGTTCTTGGAGAGCCTGTTGATAATTTAGGTCCTGTAGATACTCGCACAACATCTCCTATTCATAGATCTGCGCCTGCCTTTATACAATTAGATACAAAATTATCTATTTTTGAAACAGGGATCAAAGTAGTTGATCTTTTAGCTCCTTATCGACGTGGGGGTAAAATAGGACTATTCGGGGGGGCTGGAGTGGGTAAAACAGTCCTTATCATGGAATTGATCAACAACATTGCCAAAGCTCATGGAGGCGTATCCGTATTTGGCGGAGTGGGCGAGCGTACTCGTGAGGGGAATGATCTTTACATGGAAATGAAAGAGTCTGGAGTAATTAATGAACAAAATCTTGCAGAATCAAAAGTAGCTCTAGTCTATGGTCAGATGAATGAACCGCCGGGAGCTCGTATGAGAGTTGGTTTGACTGCCCTAACCATGGCAGAATATTTCCGGGATGTTAATGAACAAGATGTCCTTCTATTTATCGACAATATTTTCCGATTTGTCCAAGCAGGATCCGAAGTATCTGCTTTATTAGGCAGAATGCCTTCTGCTGTGGGTTATCAACCTACCCTTAGTACAGAAATGGGTACTTTGCAAGAAAGAATTACTTCTACCAAAGAGGGGTCTATAACTTCTATTCAAGCAGTTTATGTACCTGCGGACGATTTGACCGACCCTGCCCCTGCCACGACATTTGCACATTTAGATGCTACTACCGTACTATCAAGAGGACTAGCTTCAAAAGGAATCTATCCAGCAGTAGATCCTCTTGATAGTACGTCAACTATGCTCCAACCTCGCATCGTTGGTGAAGAACATTATGAAATTGCGCAAAGAGTTAAGCAAACTTCACAACGTTACAAAGAACTTCAGGATATTATAGCTATCCTTGGGTTGGACGAATTATCTGAAGAGGATCGTTTAACCGTAGCAAGAGCACGAAAAATTGAGCGTTTCTTATCACAACCCTTCTTCGTAGCAGAAGTATTTACGGGCTCTCCAGGGAAATATGTTGGTCTAGCAGAAACCATTAGGGGGTTTCAACTGATCCTTTCCGGAGAATTAGATGGTCTTCCTGAGCAGGCCTTTTATTTGGTAGGTAACATCGATGAAGCTACCGCGAAGGCTGTGAACTTAGAAGTGGAGAGCAAATTGAATAAATGACCTTAAATCTTTGTGTACTAACCCCGAATCAAATTGTTTGGGATTCAGAAGTGAAAGAAATAGTTTTATCTACTAATAGTGGCCAAATCGGTGTATTACCAAACCACGCCCCTATTGCCACAGCTGTAGATATAGGTATTTTGAGACTACGCCTTAATGACCAATGGTTAAAAATAGCTCTGATGGGTGGTTTTGCTAGAGTAGGCAATAATGAGATTACCATTTTAGTAAATGATGCGGAGAAGGGTAGTGACATTGATCCACAAGAAGCTCAGCAAGCTCTTGAAATAGCTGAGGCTAACTTAAGTCGGGCTGAGGGCAAGAGACAAACTATTGAAGCGAATTTAGCCGTCAGACGAGCTAGGACGCGAGTAGAGGCTATCAATTCAATTTCATAACTAATTGGTGCGCCCCAATAAAAAAGTGAATTCCGTTTATACACCATATTTTGGTTCTGCGGATTGAGTCGAATCAACTGTAATGGCATTTCTCTAAAATAAAAGGGAGGGTGGGTAGAAAAACTTATTAGATACTAATTACTCCGGTATCTAATAAGTTCTACCTACTATTGGATTTGAACCAATGACTCCCGCCGTATGAAAGCAATACTCTAACCACTGGGTTAAGTAGGTCATTTATCATCACAAAGAGAAAGAAAGGGGCTTGTCATATCGATGAATTATAGATGCAATCTTATTTCGAAGCAATACCAATTCTTGGCAGGAAACAGATCAGAAGCTATCATGTTGGATCATAGAAGATTCATCTTGACAAGAAATTATTTCCATGATAAACTATCTATCACAAGGGCTATAGCTCAGTTGGTAGAGCAACTCGTTTACACGCGCGCCAATGTTTTTCAGGGGAGTCCATCATGCAATCAAAAAAATTGATCTTATTGATAAATCGGTGTCTTACTCTATATATTCGAGGGAACAATAGCCTGACAAATAGTTGGTTCGGTCCGCTTTGGGTGCCAATTTAGGCTCCAAATAGAACCCATCATTGATTCGATAATTGATAAGGTGAATACACAGCCCATTCAATGCTAGGCATAATGAGTATAAGGACCTCAAAAAAATATCTTTTCGTAATATGAACTTTAAGGTGTATGAAGTTTCATATTTGACTCTTTGAGCAGAGCGATAGAGACTCCATTTAACTTAGGTTGATCTAGGCCAGAGGCAGACCTACGTCAAGGTAACTCTTATTTGAAACACTCTGGTATTGCTCCTGGATCATAATCTAAATAATGAATCAGAGCACGTGGAGCCATCTCGTTATCTTTCTGTTAAGAAAAAGTATGGCGGACTATCTGATATTTATATCAGTTGATGAAAGAGCCCAATGCAAAAAAAAATGCATGTTGGGTCTTTGGAACAGTTCGAATCATTTCGATAATAAAAAGTAAAATCTGTTTTACCGAGAAGGTCTACGGTTCGAGTCCGTATAGCCCTAAATTTTTTTATAGTTTTCATTTCCTCATTCTTGTTTGTTGGTTGTAGTCGGACAGTCGTTTGGCCCATCGAAATAGAATAATTATCACATGCTCCGAGCGATCCCCGCGGGTGAGCATGAAAGGGACAAAATTCATTTCAGTGGGCCCAATCAGTCTTTGTTTGATCTCGGATAAAAAAACTGTCCTTTCTTCTTTGTGGATAAATTACACACAAATTTTTCCTGTTTTCCTATCCAGGATCAAAGGGTTTGGGATATTCCTTTTCTTTTTGTACAAAATCTCTTTTTCTAGATCTCAATATACCCCAATCCAATTGCTCACCAGTCCAATTCTACCTATGCTTACTTTATGCAAGAAGATTGAGGGTCTGTTTGCACTTGGACGAGTTAAGAAGCCCCCAACTCATCGTTTTTTCGGGAGCAGAACCCAATTCGTTGTTTCAGAGATAATGACTGGTTCCTAACTCTATTAGTGTTTGTACCCCTATCGATTTCCATGAGTTGTTTGGGGATTTGGTCTGTCGAATCATTTGAGTTGATAAAGCGCGATTCGATTAGAAGAAGTTTCTTCTGTAAATTATTTAGGATTCGGCTGACTTTCCCGTTGTGATATACTTCGTTGTATAGGGTTCGTTCAACATAATTTTTTTTTTGCATGAAGGCTAACCCAGCGGTTGGTCTTACTTTTGAAAACTCATTTTAATTACATTAATAAGTATTCTCGCCTTTTCGGACCCATTTCAAGTACTAAAGATCGATATTCTAGATTCTTCTTTTAAGACTTCGAGTTCTAATTAAATAACCCACTTCTTTTTGGGGGGGATGGGTTGCAGGTCGAGGTAGTACAGACTCAAAAAATGTAAATTGGGGATAGAACCCTAGGGTTGTTAGATGTAAGGGTTTCTCTCAATTCAATGCATTGAATAAAATCCATTAAGTCTAGAACAAGGATAAAAAAATAGAATAGGGCGATGCATTCAGTTTCCGTATCTAATCAATAGAAACAACAATCCTCTAACTGGATTGGATCTTAATGAAAAGAATAAACCAATACCCTTCGGTTTTATTATATGAATATTCAAAAAGGATATAACATACATATAGAATTGTTCATTTTCTTAATAGTATCTTAATTTAATCTTAATCAAAATTCTATATAAATTATAACTAAAAAAAGATGTAATGTAATTCTTTTTTCTCTTTTTTTTATAGAAAATTTGAGACAAGATAAAAACGATAAGTTTGTAATAAGAGCATAATATGTCTCTAGCATATCGAAATAAGTGAAAATCGGATTCCACTCGATGAATCTTGAAACAAGAATGACCCACAGCAAAAAAACTGGGGAGTTCAATCAAAATTCATTGGTATTTCGACTAAAAAGTTATAGCTTAATTCAAATTCCAGATCGAATCGAAGAATACGGTATATATTTTTTCACATTCATAGGAGTGCATCTATGTTTCTGCTTTACGAATATGACATTTTCCGGGCATTTCTAATAATATCAAGTCTGATTCCTATTTTAGCTTTTTTCATTTCCGGAGTTTTAGCCCCGACTAGGGAAGGACCGAAGAAACTTTCTAGTTATGAATCGGGCATAGAACCAATGGGCGACGCTTGGTTACAATTCCGAATTCGTTATTATATGTTTGCTCTGGTTTTTGTTGTTTTTGATGTTGAAACGGTTTTTCTTTACCCATGGGCGATGAGTTTCGATGTATTGGGTGTATCCGTTTTTATAGAAGCTTTAATTTTCGTGCTTATCCTAATTGTTGGTTTAGTTTATGCATGACGAAAAGGAGCGTTGGAATGGTCTTAGCTCCTGAATATTCAGACAATAAAAAGAAAAAAGAAGAAAAAAATGACATTGAGACAGTTATGAATTCCATTGAGTTTCCGGTACTTGATCAAACAACCCAAAATTCAGTTATTTCAACTACATCAAATGATCTTTCAAATTGGTCAAGACTCTCCAGTTTATGGCCGCTTCTGTATGGTACCAGTTGTTGCTTTATTGAATTTGCTTCATTAATAGGCTCGCGCTTCGACTTTGATCGTTATGGCTTGGTACCAAGATCGAGTCCTAGGCAAGCGGACTTAATTTTAACAGCCGGCACAGTAACAATGAAAATGGCTCCCTCTTTAGTAAGATTATATGAGCAAATGCCTGAACCAAAATATGTCATTGCTATGGGAGCCTGCACTATTACAGGAGGGATGTTCAGTACTGATTCTTATAGTACTGTTCGAGGAGTTGATAAGCTAATTCCTGTGGATGTTTATTTGCCGGGTTGCCCGCCTAAACCG
>JAJJMC010018551.1:24919-29919 GCA_023531435.1 Papaver californicum | reverse complement strand
CGACAAAAGGTTTTTAGGACCGATTCGGAATATAAAAATGAACAAATCATATGAAAATAGAAGAAATTCCCAGATAAAAAAAGAGAGATTCTCCTTTATTTGTCTATTTTTTCATAAAAAAGGGTCCTCTTGTGTTACAGCAAATCTAACGAGCACTTTTTTTGAAGTAAAAAACAAAACTTATGGGACGTGGATAAATAGATCCATTTATCCACAATCCAATTATATTTGTTCAATACACTATTGTCAATATGAACGTTGAAAACATAAAGAAAAAAAGACAAAACCCGAATATAACAAAAGGGACAATAAGCAAGCTTAACCCCCTTTTCTTGGTGTCATCCTAACAAAAACCAAACCATATCAAGAAAAAATATTTCATTATTTCGAGAATCGATAATATTCGAGAATCGATAATATGGGATTATATGAAAGCAATCTAATAGTAAATTCGTATAAATAGAACAAAAAAAAAAGAGTGAAAAAAGAAGAAATTCCAGGAAGTTCACATTATGGAACCCTCACTTTCTTTATCTTTGTTCATTATTTAAAGTTCGTTTGATTACCGGGAAGAAGTTCCTTAAACACCTCTGCCTTCTTTGAAATATCATGAACGGTTCCTGTGGGTTGAGCGCCTTTTTCAAGGAAATAGAGAATAGCGGGAACGTTTGAATAAGTTTGATTCTTTATCGGATCGTAAAAACCCACTTTTCGAAGATCTCTTCCTTCTCTTCGGGATCGAACATCAATTGCAACGATTCGATAGATGGCTCATTGGGATAGATGTAGATGAACAACGCCCCCCCTAGAAACGTATAGGAGGTTTTCTCCTCGTACGGCTCGAGAAAGAATGATTTGAATTTATGTATATAGTTCCAAATAGATTGAGAAAATAATAAAATCCATTAGACTTTTTTTGAATTCCTTTTTTTCTTCCTTCCCGCAGAAAAGAAAAAACATTCGTACTCATAACTCAAGTTGTATAATTATCAAAGAGCTCAAAGGAAAATCCTTAAGCTTAGGCATTTTATTTATTGAGCTGTCTCTAACCCCCTTGCTTTGTCTTGTTTAGAGTCCATTTTTTATTCCTCGCCCTGACCGAACCTATTGTTGAGACAACAGAAAATGGTGTTTTCTTGTTCCGGGATCCTTTATCGTTGCTTTGAATCATTGGGTTTAGACATTACTTCGGTGATATTTAATCTTTCAAAACGGCAGCAACATACCTTTTGTGATTTCTTTCTATCGAAGAATCAGATGAAGGATTGATTCCCATGCGATACACTTTTGTTTTGATCAAAATAGTTTCGTTTTTTGACAATTCCAAGAAAAGAATTTCCTTTTTTTGAAACGTTTGCTCGAATTGGATCCTTTCTATTTCTATATTGAAGATATACTTACGAAGTTGTTCCGACTTATTGATTGACACTAACCCTAGACCCTTGCCCCTGAGAAATGAATCAATACTTTCTACTCGAGCTCCATCATGTACTATTTACAACCCAGCAAAAAGGGATTGTTCTAGTGGAACAGAACAAACTATGTCGAGCCAAGAGCACCTTCATTCCTATATAAAATGGTGGATGTAAGAATCCACAACCGATCATGTCCTTCAAGTCGCACGTTGCTTTCTACCACATCGTTTTAAACGAAGTTTTACCATAACTTTCCTCTAGTTTGGAGCCGGTATGGAATTGATTCAATATGGAATCATGAATAGTCATTAGTTCAATCGGTACATAGTAATCTATACTTTCATACTTTCTTTTTCTATATGGAAAGGTCCTTTTTTCTGGAGAAGTCTCCGCAAAGGATTCAATTTAATTAACCCTATCTTTTATTCTATGAGCAAAAGAATTAATAAAGAAAATGAAGAAAAAAACGCTTTTCTTTAATCTGCATCTTCAACAGAACAGATTGTTCAAGACCATCAATCATGAAAGATTCAACCTTTCTCGAACAACTAAGCTAAAAACAAAACACCTAACTAAAAAAAAGAAGGGTCTTTCATTATATTTCTAATACCGGAACAAAATGAATATTAAGTATTAACCAAAGAAACGAGTCCAATGAACTGGAAAGGCCAGAAATGAGTTGATAGAATTAAAGTTAACAAATCTCACATCTCTTCGAGAACCAAAGATTGATAAAACATCATGAAAAGCGTTTCGTTTTTCAAATTTTCTATTTCAATAGAATTTTGATTATTTGATCGTGAAATCAATTAAAGGATTTAGTAATCAGATCATAGCCTGTAGTTAAAAAGGTTTAATAGATATCTCATTTCCGACTCAATCACCCATCTATTTTGAATGAATCATTATCTCGGTGATGGAATGAAAATTCAATTAGTCCCAAGAGCCCCTTCTTGTTTAGTTTAGACTTCCAAGATCCACAGAGAATTAATAACTAATAACTGGACTCCACTATTTACTTTAGTGATAGGGGGGTAAGGTAGAGCTTTTTCGCATTTTCACTTTGAATGCGTTCTTTTTTTTTTTATGGATATAGACCATAAAGTCTTTCTAAGCAACTAGGAATATCGATGGAACAGGCAGACGCGGAAGAGCCCATCTCATTTTTGAATTCAACTATTGAGCTATTTCCTGGCCAGGTAGGATAGGAAATAGATCTCGCTCTATCGGCATGTCATTTGCCCTGGGTTGTTTTGCGAGAAAAAGGGTAAGATATGATTCAGAAAAGAATCAGTAGAACTCAGAAAAAAAGATTCGATTTTATTCAACATTACACTTTGAACCTAATTGGACTGCTCTGGGACGGAAGGATTCGAACCTCCGAGTCGCGGGACCAAAACCCGTTGCCTTACCGCTTGGCCACGCCCCATTTATATTTATATTTGACACCAATAAACACTAATATCCGTATTGTTTATTCGTCAATTCCCACCCAAATCTCTATGGAATAGAGTAGATTGTTGCTAGGATTTAATGCATATAGTTGTAGAATTTAACTTAATTTATTGATCATTACATAGAATTCAATTAAGATATTGTATGAAAGTATGACTCCTTCTGTTCTCGGTTGAGAATTGAAGGATTTGTGATTGAGCAAGTAAAAAAAAAGAAGAATTTGAATCTACCTTACTTTCTTCCTTTTTTTCCTTAATATCAATGACTCAATCAAAATACAATTATCTCCAAGAAGGAAATGTTTGTTATGCTTAATATCTTTAGTTTGATCTGTATCTGTCTTAATTCTGCCCTTCATTCGAGTAGTTTTTTCTTCGCCAAATTGCCCGAGGCTTATGCTTTTTTTAATCCAATTGTAGATGTTATGCCAGTAATACCTGTGCTCTTTCTTCTCTTAGCCCTTGTTTGGCAAGCTGCTGTAAGTTTTCGATGATATTTTTTTACTACTGTCCTACAAACATGTATGATTTTTTGATAAAAAAAGAGTCTAACAATTAATAAGATCAGCTAAGTCTTATATTCTGAACCCTCGATCCAAACATTTGAATTCTTGGATAATTGCGAGAAATCTTGATCACCTCCCCAACTTGACCTTCTACTTCAAGGGCCCTATTCAATTTAGGGTCCCCCACAATATAATATAGAATTGTGTCATAAAAAAGCGTTTCCGTAACGAAAGAATCTTATTACAAACGAATTTCGAAAAATTACTTTCTTTTCGAGAAACTACTTCGTTTCTTGGTGTAAAAAGAGGATATGTGGTATAAAAAAGGATAGTCTATTCCCTTTTTTTACAAAAATGATCTTGGAGATTGTGTAATGCTTACTCTCAAACTCTTTGTTTACACAGTAGTGATATTCTTTGTTTCTCTTTTTATCTTCGGATTCCTATCTAATGATCCAGGACGTAATCCTGGACGTGAGGAATAAAAAAGAGGAAAAAGCTTTTTTCTTGCTTGTTGGTTTATTCATTTTCTTTTTTTTTTTATTCCAGACATTTAACTATGAGAAAATAAGATAAAATGCAATGAAAAGGTCTCGATCTTTTTTTGAATGCAAAAAAAAGAAAGTCATCGGAGGAAACGGAAAGAGAGGGATTCGAACCCTCGGTACAAATAAATCGTACAACGGATTAGCAATCCGCCGCTTTAGTCCACTCAGCCATCTCTCCAAATTGAAAAAATTACTATGTTACGGTTACGCTTGAAGCCAAAAAGTCTTTATTTTTTCTTTCACTTTATTCTATAGATAGATAAGATAGATACAAATTGGATTAGCAATCCAACTCGAATTTCATTTCGATAATGGGTATATCTTCCATAGAAAGAAAAAAAATATCCCCCCTTTTTTAGCCGAAAGCTCCTTTTATTCCCCGGCCTGGTCAGTACCTAGCCGGGCCATTTCTTACTTTATTCCAACGCAATGAATGATGGATCAACTCATTTCTCTGATTTGAAAACAAAAATACTTGTTATTGAAACAACAACGACAGGAACACGTAAGACTATTTCCAATCTTATGGTATAGGATAGAAGTGTCTTTGCTTTTTTTATCAATTTGGAAAAAGAGGGACCTATCCTATTTCTTAATATTATAACTCTAATTTCGTTATTTCTTCAAGGGCAGTCTTTATTTGAAGACTTGAGTTGAGTCCATAAAAAAGACTCCGGGTTTTTATACTAGATCCAGTTGATTGGCTCGAATTCCTAAAATTTACCGGCGGAATATGAATAAAATAAATAGGGAAAGGGTATTTTCAAAAAATGAAAGAGTCAAACTTTCTCTCTTTTTTGAGAAAATTTTGTATTTTCTTCTAAAGGATTGGAGGGTTGAAAAAACGGAGCTACGGATTCTTACACAATTTTTTGTGACTTCAGTGGCTCTTTCTTTAAAGAACCCCCCAGCCCAGCAAAATAAAAAGATATAACCCTTTTGTTTAATAAGACTTCTTTTCCTACCTCATCAAGTTCTCCCGACAAAAAGCGTCAACGCTCCAATTTAATAATTCTATTCTGATCCTATCTTGATTATGTAGGATTCCCTTGTTCGACAAAGATTCCATTCATATAC
>JAJJMC010018551.1:14919-22419 GCA_023531435.1 Papaver californicum | reverse complement strand
CCTACTTGAAGTACGGTGCCGGTATTCACAACCTTTACTTCTCTATTATATTGTTCAATACGTTCACGGATAATAGTACTAATTTCGTCGGCTCTAATGGTTGCCATGAGTCTTTCTTAATTCTTTTTTAAAAGCAAAGGAAAAAAATAATGCCTGCAGTACAAAAGACTAATCGGTTATTTCTTTCATCGCCCCAAACATGCCAATATTAGCATTGATGGTGCGTAAATGTAACTCGCTGTTCAAACAACTATTCAGAGTTCCTAGAGCTCCTTGTAAGGCTTGTTGGAAAACTCGTTGTCGGACTTGATTAATCGCTTTTTGTTGTTCAAACTGAATGGTTTCGTTTTTGTAATTTTCTAATTGTACCAAATTCTTATAAGTTGAATTAATCAAATTTGATTTTTCTCGTTCTATCTCAGAATATCCATTCACTCGAAACTGATCGGCTTCCATTTCCACTTTTCGTAAGCGAGCCCTGGCTTTCTCCAGCTGTTCAATGGCCCCTCCACGTAATTCTTCTGAATTTCGAATAGTACTCAAGATCCTCTGTTTTCGATTATCTAATAAATCACTTAATGAAAGTAGATTCTCTTCCCATTCATTTCAAAACTTCCACGATCTCTTCCCGAACCAAACATGAATCTTTCGATTCATTTGGCTCTCACGCTCAGTTACTTATAGGGGATTCCATATTTTTTATGTAATGAGCCTATCCTCTCTTCTCTGTTCGTATTCCAAAATATCAAAACGGATCATTGATCCACGACCATAATATTTGGAGGACTCTTCCGACCAGACAAAAATCTGTAATTATCGGCAAAGTTGTTTATATTTTTTTCTGAAAATCCAAAAAATGCTTCTTACTTTAATACATAGGTCGTCGATTCGGCATTGAAAAAAGGGATCCTTCCTTTTTCCAGTAACAGGTTCAAATCGTTTTATCGATATGAGTGTTCTATATCGAATAAATTGCCAACTTTTTTTTGAAACCATTTCCATACTAACATAGTGGTAGAAAGAGTACCATGTAGCGCCTAGACTTCAAACGGTTTAGCTTTAACCATGTTAATAGTTCCACATTATTGGTTGATAGAGAATCAAAGTGTATTTACTTTACCAATGAGTCGCGAAATGCTATGGTTCTTACATATGATTTCTTTACTTTTTCAGAAGTAATTCGCGAGATCGTGCACCCTTCATTTACTTAGTTTAGTTCTAAAGAAAAAAGAAAGTGCAGCTGGTTAGATCCAGCCTATTCTTGAAATAAACAACCCGCACACACTCCCTTTCCAAAAAAGATCAATACGCCAAGTACTACACTTAGATTTATTGGATTTGTTGCTAAAATATCGGTATTAAACCCGAAACTCCCGGCGGATGGCCAGTGACCCAAAGAAACGAAAGAATCGGTTACATTTTTCATATGATCTCCTCTTATAGATAGGACTAACAAAATAAAACAGAGTTTGTATCAATTCGTCCCTTTTTTTATTGTTTGATTAATTTTTGATTTCCTTTTTTTTTACATAGATTTTATTATTCCATTTTGCATTTTTTTTATTTCATTTGAGGTTCCCACTCAAAAACACACTTATTAGAATTAGGTCCAGATCTCATGTCAGTCGTGAAATACCTCATCTTTTGCAACGCTTTCTAAAAAAAAAGGGTTTCGTTGGACTAAGAACGGGAAGGAAGAAAGCGAGTAGGTCTGCTAATTCCTCATCCTCAAATCAGTCCTTCCCACGGATATTGTCTCAAAAAAAAGTGATTGTAAGAGTAAAATCTTGATAGAATTCAAAAAAGCAGGTAGGAAATCCAGGGCAATAAAATGGAGAAAAAAACTTTCAAATTCTTAGGATTAAACAAAAGGATTCGCAAATAAAAGTGCTAATGCCACAACCAAGCCATAAATTGTTAAAGCTTCCATAAAAGCCAGACTCAGCAATAAAGTACCTCGTATTTTACCCTCCGCCTCTGGTTGTCTCGCAATACCTTCTACGGCTTGTCCCGCAGCAGTACCTTGACCAACTCCAGGTCCAATAGAAGCAAGCCCTACGGCCAATCCAGCAGCAATAACGGAAGCGGCAGAAATCAGTGGATTCATGGTAAGCTCCTCGCACCAAAATAAATAAATGGTTAATGATACAATCAACCAATAAATAATGCCTTATGATTCCATTACTAACATATATCCAATTGAAGTAATTATATTATTGAATCGTCAGAACTACTTCGATTTCTCGTTTTTAGTTCCCATCCATCGAGTCTTTATCAATTAGCAATCCATAAAGCTCTTCCATTTCTTAGTTCCAAAGCATTCTTTCAATTCTTCGTTATTTTTCTCTTCTATACTATATGCTCTTGGTTTCATGTGTTTATTCATTCGTCACAGACGAAATGGAAGGACTTCTATTGGAATCCTCATCGAAATTCAGAGTGGGATCGTAAAGGAAATAAGATCTATGGATAGTTCATATATAACTAGTCAATATCTAATATCACATATACATATGTTTCTTCCATAGTGTAAACCAACTATTGAATTCTCATCCTATATGCATTCGAATTCTAGAAAAAACATACACAACAATAGGTTTATAGCCATTACATATACCTAAGTCGATCCCCTAACCTATTTTTTATGAAGCCCATTTGTCACTTCCTCTTTGCCCTTTAGTTATCATTATCCCGTATGAATCCAAATGGGCGGGTTGGTTGGTTCATTATCATTAGCCCGAATCATTACATATCAATACAATATCAGGATTTGGTTGATGAAATTGCATGGAATTAATTCGAATTTTGGACAATCCTTGAATTAAAAAAATTTAAATGCCAATCCATCGTTCTATAGAAACATCGTTTTTTGTTTAATCACAATCAAAGTTAGATAGCATAACAATTTGGATTCAAATTATGAACCCTAATATAATTCTAATATTGTAATTGAATGAACAAATAGAAGTGGGGGTATGACATCAATCGGCCAAGAATCTTAGGAAAAAGATCTTTTAGATCTCTTTCCTTTATTTTAAATTCCCGAATATCAATCAGAAAAGCTAGTTAATGATGACCCTCCATGGATTCGCCTATATAAGCCGCGGCTAAAGTTGCAAAAATAAGAGCTTGAATCCCGCTTGTAAATAATCCAAGAAACATGACAGGTATAGGAACCACTGAAGGTACTAAAGAAACAAGAACAACAACTACTAATTCATCAGCCAATATATTCCCGAAAAGCCGAAAACTTAGTGATAAGGGTTTTGTGAAATCTTCTAGGATGTTAATTGGTAAAAGGATTGGAGTTGGTTGAATGTATTTACCGAAATAACCCAACCCTTTTTTGGTAAGACCCGCATAGAAATATGCCACGGACGTGAGTAAAGCTAAAGCAACGGTAGTATTTATATCATTCGTAGGTGCGGCTAACTCCCCATGAGGTAACTGTATTATTTTCCGAGGTAAAAGAGCCCCTGACCAGTTAGAAACAAAAATAAATAGGAACATAGTTCCAATAAAGGGAACCCAAGGACCATACTCTTCTCCAATCTGAGTTTTGCTCAAGTCTCGAATGAATTCAAGGACATATTCGAAGAAATTCTGACCATTGGTCGGAATAGTTTGTGGGTTCCGAACAGCTATAGCAGCTGAACCTAATAAGATAGCAATTACGACCCATGACGTAATAAGGACTTGGGCATGGACTTGGAAACCACCTATTTGCCAATAGAAATGTTGGCCTACTTCCACACCGGATATATCGTATAGCCCTTTTAATGTGTTGACGGAACATGGTAGCACATTCATATTGTCCTCTGGCAGAAATAGAACTAAAAAAGGAATTATTTTGATTCCACTATCTCTTTCTCAACTCGTCTACTTGAATCATATTTTTCGGATATCAAGTAATCACATAATATCCCCAGCTTTTTTATCTCTTTTTTGGTATTCAGAATATAGTAACCGATTCAAAAAATCTATGGAGTTCTCGAAGTAATTGACTTATCTTATTATTAATCAACGATTTGGGATATAGCTAGAACGGCCCTCACAAATGGCGAATACTAATTTGTTAAGGATTAATCGGATTGAAGCTATAGCGTCATCATTGGCTGGAATCGAAATATCTGCGAGATCCGGGTCACAATTTGTATCGATTAAACAAATCGTTGGAATTCCCAAAGTTACACATTCTCGAAGAGCCGTATATTCTTCTTGCTGATCAACGATGATTACAATATCAGGTAACCCCGTCATATATTTGATCCCACCCAGATATGTTTGCAAGTGATATAATTGTCTCTTCAACATTGCTGCATCTCGTTTCGGAAGGCGGTTGAGTCTTCCCTTCTTTTGTTCCGCTCTCAAATCCCTGAACTTATGAAGTCTCGTTTCTGTAGTGGACCAATTCGTTGACATGCCACCGAGCCATTTTTTATTAACATAATGACACCGAGCCCTTATTGCAGCCGATGCTACTGAATCAACTGCTTTATTTTTAGTACCAACTATTAAGAATTGCTTTCCTTTACTTGCTGCATCAAAAACTAAATCACAAGCTTCTGATAAAAAGCGAGCAGTTCTAGTAAGATTTGTAATATGAATACCTTTACGCTTTGCAGAGATGTAAGGTGCCATTCTAGGATTCCATTTCCTAGTACCATGACCAAAATGAACTCCTGCTTCCATCATCTCTTCCAAATTAATGTTCCAATATCTTTTTGTCATTTCTCCCCACGCTTCCCTTTTTTTTAAGAGATGAGATACCCTAAATACTAAATAAAGAATTGTTCCGATGGAACCTTTTACCAGAGATTGGCCGTTGATACACGGGCCAAGCCATAAATTCCTTTCTATTCACTATTATCTTTAGACCAGATAGTTTAAAGTTAAGTTAAAAGGATTAATCCGCTCTTAGGAATCATTAAATCCCGTAAATAATTGTTCTGATGGATCGTGGATATTCTTTGGGATGTAAGAATCAAATAATTCTTTGTGTTGGAACAAAATATCTCTAAACCCCCCTCGGAATAGGTTATTCTTTTTTAGTTCAAAAGGGATATTGCTGTGTTGCCTTGAATGATACACTAATCCTTTGAATCCGGTACCAACAGGTATCATCCCCCCCAGAACAACGTTCTCTTTCAGACCTTTCAACCAATCGATACGACCTCGTAGAGCGGCTTTTGCTAAAACTCGAGCAGTTTCTTGAAAACTCGCCTCGGATATGAAACTTTGAGTATTCAGAGACGCCCTCGTTATTCCCAATAAGACGGCTCTATAACAGATCGCTTCTTCCAAAGCTCGTCCCGTTCGTTCCGCTCGCAACAATCCAATAAGTTCTCCGGGTGAAAAAACATTAGACATTCCATCTTCCGAAACCAAAACTTTTGATGTTATTTGACGCACAATAATCTCGATATGCCTATTGTGGATTTGCACCCCCTGGGATCGATAAACTTTTTGAATCTTATTAACCAAAGAGATACGACTTTGTGCTATGGTTAACTCTGCGCCAATCAAAAACCCCCAAGGAATTCCAAGAATTCTTGTTATACGTTCGTTCCAACCTTCAACCCTTTTTTCTAGGTTCATTGATATTGAATCAAGCGAGCGCACTTCTAAAACCTGTTCCACTTTTGGAAGACCCTGCGTTATATCACCTGATCTCGATTTTTCATAGATAAATGTAACTAATGTATCTCCTTCAGAAAGGGTTTCACCATAATGTCCATGGACGGTTGCTCCTGGCGTAGCCAAGTAGGGTTTGGCCGATCTTATTACTAAAGAGCCAACACGAATAATTAGAACCTGACCCGCTTTGAGGCGGGGTCCATATTTGGATATACATACATTTTCACAAATAAATTGTCCAAGGTTAATTATTGTCGCTGTCTCTTCACAATAATCGTGCTGGAGAAAAAACCAATTCAAATTTAATGGATTCAAAATGATGTGACTTCCTAGATTGGGATTATAAATTCTCCCAGTTTCGTCCATTAAATAATATTTAAGTCCTTGGAAAGTCTGTTTTAAATTGTCAAGTAGCAAATATTTTTTTACCAAGATCTGATTATGAGTTATTAAATGATAAGAAGAAAAATTCACAAATTTAGGCACAATCCCTAAAGGACCCAATGAATTTCGAATGGAAATTAGGGGATCCCTTTTCATTGATTCTTTTGTTGTCACACTGTCATTATATTTAACACCGTTGAATGGACCCATTCGAGAACAATTAGATGATGACAAAATGATCAAAGGTTGGGATTCCTTATTTCGATTTACCAACGCACGAATAGTTCCTTGATGTTGGGTAAATGCTTGTTGAATCCTTGCCTTGGAATAAAACGAAAATGGATTGAGGTTAGTACGATCTGATCCATTATCCGGGATCCATATTAATCCTGCCCCCCTCCGATCATTTCTTTTTCTGGTATACGAAATAGGGGACTTCACTAAGTCCATTCTTATGAAATAGCGAATCAGGTTGTTTACCCTTACTTCAACAAAAGAAGCATGAACCTCCTCTATAGACGAACCTTTTTTATCTTGGTTCCAATTCAATACTAAACAAGTTCGAACTAATTGAATACTTGTGTGATAAATCCCTCGAATTGGTTTTCCATTTCCATAAAGAATATAATTGACAACTCGAAGTTGCACATTATCTCTTTCCTGCAACAGGTCGTGGGGGAAAAGCGTTGCTAAATTTATCCCGTCCGCTATTTCATATGTGACTACGGGTCGAACCAAAACAAAAAACTTTTTCTTTATAGGTGTGATCCGTTGGACATAGATCCAATTTTTCCATTTTTTTGAATCCGCGGCATTTTTTTTTCCTGTTCCCGGTGGTATTAAGATGCCGCTATGCCAGGATATCTTATCTGTCTCTCCAGGAAAATGGATATCTCCAGAAAAGATTTTCAGTTCAATCCTTTTTTTTTTTCTCTCCACTCGGACTAATCCCCCTACACGGCTTCTTATATTTAAGGTGATTCGTGTATCGATTCCAATAATACTATTATTCCGTACCATTATGGAAGAAGATCCGGATAAGATATGCACTTCCTCAGGAATGAAAAAAAAGCGATCTACTTTCTTTTGGTATTTTTGCCTAAATTCTTTTGCTCTTCGATACTCAAAAAAATCCTCTTTCTTTACAATAGAATGCATCTCTAGAGTCTCATATTTAGTAATTCCCGAACTGTTTCTTCTGTATCGGGGATCATCGAAATAAGCAAGAATACTATTTCTACGGAAAATACCATTTATGGGTATTTCAATTGAGATACCTGAACGGGGTATTCGTTCTTTATCTCGTTCTTGATTAGATTGAAAGGGAATGATTAATCTATTTCTTCGCCTCTTTGCCAATAAATAAGAATTCTCGTGGAGAATGGGAGGATATATGAAATTACAATGACCGTTGCATATGATTCGATCAGGCCCGGAATAATCAAGAACCCGCTGCCCACTTGTACCAGAAGACTCCGA
>JAJJMC010018551.1:12500-14819 GCA_023531435.1 Papaver californicum | reverse complement strand
TGCCGAGTGAAAAAGGAACTATACTGGATCTGCACAACCCCCCCGACAATATCCATAAATGACTTGTTTTTGGTAAAAGATGAACATTACCATATGTATATTCGGGTGCATGATAGACATCGGTACTCCAATGCATTTCCCCCTCTAAGTCAGAATAAATATGTTTTCGAACCCTCTCTTTAAAATTTAAGGTGGATGTTCCCGCGCGAATCTCGGCAATTACTTGTTCTGATTCTACATATTGATCGTTTTGAACTAAAATAAAACTTTTTGGCGGAATATTCACATTATGTCGAATATCCTGACTCTCAATAGTTACAAACAGGTCTATATAACATAGAAAAGCAGGATGTCCATGACGTGTACGTGTGGGATGAACCAAATCTTCATTGAATTTTATTTTTCCGTTAGAAGGAGCTCGTACATGTTCTGCAGTACCGCCCGTGAAGACTCCACCGGTATGAAAAGTTCTTAATGTTAGCTGGGTCCCCGGTTCCCCAATAGATTGACCCGCAATAATACCTACTGCTTCTCCCAATTCGACCAGATCACCATGAGTGGAACTCCGACCATAACATAATCGGCAGATCCAAGATGTACTCCTGCAAGTAAAGGGGGTTCTAATATATATTGGTTGTGCTCGAAAAGTTATGAATCGGTTGACAAGTCCAATACCTATATCTTGATTTCGAATGGCAATGCAACGCGAACCCATATATATATCGTCTGCTAATACACGACCAATTAATGTTTGGATAAAAATACGTTCTGTCATCATCCCATTTCGAGGACTCACAGAAATACCGCGGATGGTGCCACAATCTGTTCTCCGTACAACAATGTGTTGAACTACTTCAACAAGTCTCCGCGTGAGGTATCCAGCATCTGAAGTTCGTACAGCAGTATCCACAACCCCCTTGCGGGCTCCGTAACAGGAAATTATATATTCCGTTAAAGAGAGCCCTTCGCGTAAATTGCTTTGAATGGGTAAATCAATCATTTGTCCTTGGGGATCCGACATTAATCCTCTCATACCTACTAATTGGTGTACTTGAGATGCATTTCCCCTAGCTCCTGAAAAAGACATTATATGGACTGGATTTAAAGGGTCAGTCATCCTGAAATTAGGATTCATTTCTTGTCGCAAATATTCACTTGTAGCATACCATATCTCAATGGATTGACGTAATTTTTCTACCGCGTGTACATTTCCATAATGGTGGTGTTTTTCCAAAATCAAACTTTGTTGTTCCGCATCTTGGACTAGCCATCCCTTAGAAGGTATTGTTAAAAGATCATCAATTCCTAATGAAATGGATGTAGCAGTGGCTTGATGGAAACCAAGAGTCTTTACTTGATCCAGGATGTGCGATGTATATGCCATTCCAAAGTGATCTATTAATCTGCTAATAAGTCGTTTTATGGCAGTTCCATCTATCGCTTTATTGTGAAAGACCAGATCGGCCCTTTCTGCCATAAGTACCTCCATATTCCGCTGAGTAGGATTCGACAATAGGTTTGAGTCAGTGATTCGAAGACTTCCTTTCCTCGATCTTGCGTCGTGTAGACATTCAGGAATTATGATACTAGTGGACTCGAAGAGACCCGAATTCCCGCGGGTATCATATAATTACTTAACTTAGGTACCATAGGCAGAGGCCCGACAAAACCCTTGTATGGCTTCTTCAATTTCTCGATAAAACGAAATATGGCCAACGGTGGTTCGAATGTATATACAAAGAGTTTCCTTTTTTACACTTCTGACTATTAAATAGTGTCCATAAATCTCATGATAGGTTCCAAAAGAGTCATATTGAACTTCGATGGGAACTTCTCTCGATCCACTGACGCGTTGATCTAGTCGCCACCGGAGCCACAAAGGACTATCTAAATTTATTCGTTTCTGCCGATAAGCTCCAAGTGCATCATAGGAACTACAAAAATAGGGTTCTTTTTCTTTTGTATATTTATAGTTATTATCGTCAATTTTTTCGTTTTTATAGTTTAGGTGATTACATGGATTATACCTATTTGCACAAATACCTCGACGATTTCCAATCGTTAATACATAGAGTCCCATAAGCATATCTTGAGTTGGTATGGAAATGGGATCCCCAATAGCTGGAGACAAGAGATTCATATGAGAAAACATAAGTAAGCGAGCCTCCGCTTGAGCCTCCAAAGATAAAGGTACATGAACAGCCATTTGATCCCCATCAAAGTCTGCATTGAACCCCTTACGAACTAATGGATGTAAACAAATAGCACGTCCTTCCACTAAAATGGGTTGGAATGCCTGTATGCCTAATCTGTGCAGAG
>JAJJMC010018551.1:2500-7500 GCA_023531435.1 Papaver californicum | reverse complement strand
CTACCGGTTTTCCAAATTAATCCCGCAGGTACATATAATTCAGAAGAATATGTCAATGATTCATACACAGCATCTCTTTCTTTTATCAAGGGTTCTACCAATTGATAAGTTTCCACAAATAATTGAAATTCAATTTCTTGATCTATATCTTCAATTTTTGGAAATTTATAAAGTTCTTCCATCAAGCCCTGATCAATGAACCTACAAAACCCCTCAAATTGTATCTGACTAAACCCAGGTATTGTAGACATTCCCTCATTTCCATCCCGGAGCATCTTAAGCTTCCCATTTATAGCAAAATCCCATTATTGGCTCATTCTTCATCGAACCATATGGATCGATCTAGCAATGATGGAATGTATATTCTGTTTACTGAATCACATGAAATTTTACCCAACTTCATACCATTGAGCGGAGCAATAAGGAGAATTTTCTACTCAAATTAGAATTTGCAACAGGATAAAACATTCCTGGAATCATAATTATGCCGATTATACTTTTTTTAGAGTCTTGTATAGAATATCAAAAGGAATCCAATTTCTACCTATTATTATGATATTACAATCCGGTTGGGTACCAGAAAAAGAAATGATTCAAGGTTTGATCTGTTCTCTATGAATGAGAGAAAAAAAGAAAAAAGGAAGCACGATAATTCCTTATAGACATATATGGCTAAGATACCTGATTAGGATATCTTTGTAACAATCTCTGTTCCGGGGTTTACATATATATATAATTGTTGTTATAATGTAAATTTAATTGAAAAAGATTGATTATTGAAAAGAATTGATACTGATAAGTTGTGTATCAACTTCATTTTGATGCCGTTGTTAAGGAAACGAAATTGGAGTTCCAAGAACTCTTCATGAATTCAAGTCAATAGTTAATGGTTCCTATTTGCCCTGCATTTTTCATTCTGTAACTGAAAAAGCACATTCGCTTTTGAAAGATAAAAAAAGGGGGAAGTTTTTAGGTGTTGTTTATTTTGAGATTTGAGATACCATACAATCAATCGAAGGGAATCAACTGGGTTCAAAAAAAAGGGTTTTTTAGGTTTAGGAAAGGGATAAAGACAATGAGATTCAAGAAATAATAAAGAAGAGAGCGTTCCCTCTATTTTATATCCGTTTGGCGGCATGGCCGAGTGGTAAGGCGGGGGACTGCAAATCCTTTTACCCCAGTTCAAATCCGGGTGCCGCCTCATCTACAAAAACCGAGAAATACTTTCTTTTTTTGCTCAGCAGAAGCAATAGATTCGAGAGGAAACCAAAAGGAAAAAACCCTCTTTTGAAGAGATATGGGGTAGGTAGTGATCTACCTTGATTGTATATTTTATGCTTTTTGCTTATGAAGGTCAACAAAAGAAACTAAACAATAGGCCTTACTATTCCTACATCTTCCATTAAAGAGGATTTCCTTGATAATACAAAGAAAGTCCCTGTGTATCTTGCTTGTGGTTAATCCTTCCCTTTTCTACCAGAAATCATATAGGAACTTGTTGTGGGTGGATTTTTTGGATTGTTTGATCAATAGCGTTTGGTCATAATCCCTTTTTGACTCTGCACCATAGATTCCACTATTATTAGTGATCAATAATGGACGAATTCCTTCATATTCATAGAGATAGGGGACATAATTCACATGGATATAGTAAGTCTTGCTTGGGCCGCTTTAATGGTAGTCTTTACATTTTCCCTTTCACTTGTAGTATGGGGAAGAAGTGGACTCTAAAAGCACTACTAATTGAGTTGAGTAATCAAACTGTAGCCATTTTTTCATATATCGTAAAGGGATTTTAAATATGAAATTTCCATTTGCAAATTATATTGAATTACAGTAATGGACTATATGAAAAAAAACCTTTCAATCAAACAAAAAAATAGATGCAAGGAAGAACTAGAATTGGGGTGTTATTTACATGATGTACATCACATATATGAAATTTATAGATATGTACATATATGAAAATACAAGATACATATTGTAGATTAATCTAGATGAAGCCTATCCCTCTTTATACAGTACCAGTACAACTTGAGACAATACAATAATAGAAAGTATGGTAGAAAGAAATTGATATCTTTCTACCATACTACCGGATCTCATATACTGCTGATTCTAGTCCGCCCATTTCATTTAAGACGTGGAATGAAAATACCTTTCATTTCTTCAATCATTGATAAGAATAAAGAAGTCAAGCTTCATTCGAATCAATTATTTTGACTGACTGTTTTTACGTAGATGATAAGTAAAAAAGCAGTAGGAACTAGAATGAACAGCGCAGTAGCAATAAATGCGAGAATATTTACTTCCATAATCCCATCGTTTTTTACTTCACAATAACTCGGGATCTAATCCCATAGAGATGATAAATCTTCTCCTCTAAATTCAATGAAATGAATTGCATCCCAATGTTATTTGATATTGAATCGGATCAATATCATGAATAACAATATCTGAGCTTTCAGATCGATTCATTGTCGAGAATTGAATAGTATAACATAGGAGGATCTTTTATCCATAACGAATTAAAAAAGGAATTCTTGATACAACAAAGAATCCCTTTTCGTTTTTCATTCTTTTCTATAACCTACCGTCTTCCGTATACAACCAGCTGATGAGGTATCATCTGACCCGTCTTCCATTTCAATTGGTCACAAACCCAAACAGTAGAAATGAAATGGAAAAAAGTGAAGTTCGAAACTCATTTAGTTTGTTATGATCTAAATTTCTTGGAAGACAAAGAGGTGTAATAAAGATGGATTCGGGTATAAAAGATCTCGTTTTTTTAGAAATGTACTTTTTTGGAGTTTACTCTTGCTTCGATAGGACCCCTTCATCAAAGAAAAAACAGGAGAAGAAATATTATTAATTTCTTTATTAAGCGGGGTAGGGCAGATCTTTCTTTGATCTCTCTTTTTTTAAAATAAAAGCTTCTTTCGTTGGATTGAAACCGGAACATATATCATATCCGAAATTCGGTATGGAAGTGAGATAGATAGATTGTTTCCAATTAGGAATTGCGGTTCCCAAAAATAGGAGCTAGAAAATAAGGAGGTGGTTTTAATAGAATCTGAAAAGGATTCTGGCGCGCCAACTATGTTAAGGTCAAGTTAATTTTGTATCACACAATGAAGGAATTCAATTTGTAGGTATGCTCTCGGGAACCGGGTGGGTATTATATTGAATTCCATGGATCAGAACCAATAGAAAAAGGAAAACCTGTGCGGTATCTCTTGAAATCCCGAATAGGACCCTACCACCAATTGTACCAATCTAGCTCTCCCCACGAATCAGTACTAGTCGAGAATTAATGAAAATTCTTGTATTTCTTCGATGATAAAAAAGACCTCCGGCGGAAATTAGATCTTGTTTTCAGTCCTCCCTCTTCACCGAAAATAGAGAAATGAGTTGACGGATTCATCGGATCCTAGGTCGGGACTGACGGGGCTCGAACCCGCAGCTTCCGCCTTGACAGGGCGGTGCTCTGACCAATTGAACTACAATCCCAGGGAAATAAGATGTAAAGGATACATATTCTTATTATTAAATTCATAGCATATTTCTATTTAGAATCGCTGTATTGTAACAGAGATAGAAGCGATATGTTGATATTCATATGGGTATGGGCTTTAGTGAGAACGGCACGTATTACTAGTAGTCAAATCATTTCATAATAAATAAAAAAGAAAAAGTCTTTTTTTCTTTACCCCTCCCTTAGAAATTAAGGGTACAGACCAGATCATTAGAAAGTAGAATCTATGGGAACAAAAAAATTAAGGATATAGCATAAAAAAGTCTTCGTTTCTTTGTCTGGTTTCTGGAGGCAAAATTTTTTCTATTATCTCATGATGGATCGGCGGATTTTTGGGCCGAGCTGGATTTGAACCAGCGTAGACATATAGCCAACGAATTTACAGTCCGTCCCCATTAACCACTCGGGCATCGACCCAGGAAGAATCCATTTTAGACTTATGGATAAATCCATGATCAACCTCCTTTCGTAGTACCCTACCCCCAGGGGAAGTCGAATCCCCGCTGCCTCCTTGAAAGAGAGATGTCCTGAACCGCTAGACGATGGGGGCATACCCGCCGGATCGCCTACTATACTCATAGTATGAACAGTTTTTTGTAATTGTCAATATAATGTAATGCTATGGCTAAATACGAAGAATATTTTCTGCTTTCATGATTCCATCTAATTTCTTTTTTCTATAAAAATTGCAGGGTACGTGTCGAATCTGTTCATCAATGATTCGATGAAATATCTTGGATCTACGTCGAATTGTGTCTCAATCAAATGAATCTCATTCTGATGAGGGTCAAAAAAAAACAAATCTATTATAGGGGCGGTCTTGAAAAAATGTAGTGCATTAATATTGATAAAATCAAATAAAAGGAAGCATTTTTCCTAGACTTCTCAAAAAAAAGCTGAAGTCAAAAAATTTTTGATTGGTCCTGAACGAGCCGAGATCCATATATATGATGTATATTATATATATAGGTACATACAGTAGACTCATAGTGACTGTTGGTTCATTCAACAATTGAATCAAATGAGCCCTTTTAACTCAGCGGTAGAGTAACGCCATGGTAAGGCGTAAGTCATCGGTTCAAATCCGATAAGGGGCTTTTTTCACAAAACTATAATCTAAGTCTTCAGTTTGGGGCGGAAAATAGAGATATTGTTACTTTTTGTAAACTCAATGGCAAAAAAAGGAAACATCCACATAACTATACTACTAAAAAAAAACTTATTATTATAGTAGTATAGTTATAAAGTGGAACATTTATCTTGATTATCATGATCAGTCATTCCGCTGAGTAGAAGAACTACTATGTCACTTTAGAAATCAACAAAAGAAAAAGTAAGTGGATCTGACCCATTGAATCATGACTATATGAGCTATTCTGATATTAAAATTCAATAGTAGAGAGAAAATTGTAGTAGCGTACCCCCTCCCCTTTATTTATTGTTTATTTCCTTGGGATACGGAAGA
>JAJJMC010018550.1:0-11511 GCA_023531435.1 Papaver californicum | reverse complement strand
TTAACTTGATCCTCTTCCACGTGTCGTGCTTCTTTAATTTACTAACAATTTGCCCCCTTCTTCTCTTTTTTACGAAATCATCCAACGGTCGATCCGAGATTTTGAAAAATAGAGAAGGACTTGTCATTTTTTAATTTTTCAGTTTCTTTTCCGCACGTTCTCCGAGTTTTCCGCTGGTATTAACTGTACTGCCGATTTTTTCGGCTCTGTATTTATTACTTTTATACACATGATTATGTCAGTTACACTTTTTCTTTTTTATGAAATCAAATCTTTTCCGATTATCTCGTTCTCCCATCTTGTGGCGGTTACTATTCTCCTCCTTTAAATATCCTGTAATTTTCTGCTGTCTTTTTCTCTTTTAGTTATTGCACCTTGTTTTCCTTAATCTTTTCAAATCTTCCTACTACTCAGGAGTTCTGTTCTCGTTAATTGGTTTCTTCTCTACTTCAATTTGACCATTGTTAATTTCTCTTCTTCATGTAAGTAACTTTATTTTTCTTGATTCGAAATTTCCTTTTTATGGCTGTGGGTCTATCGATGTAGTGAAAAGATTGTGATTCTCAGGTTATGCAAGAATAAAAAGGCTTTTTTTTACACTGTAATTATTAATAGGTAATTTCTTCGTATGTTAATCTTTTCTTTCTTTCGTTTCTTTTTGCTCAGATCTTCAATATGTCTCCAAGGAAATCTGATACTACCAGCAACCAGGGTGGAAACAGGAGATCAAGTAGGACTTCTTCATCTCAATATGCTGTTTCTCGTCGAGATTCATCTATTGCTACTCCTTCTCCTGCTGTACCTCGTACCGTACGGGATTCTTCTCCCGATATTCCTAATGTTGCCCCCAAAAGTAAACGGTCAATGTCATCTTATAGCTATCGATCCATGGATATTGAAGAATTTAAAAGAAGACATAACCTTCAAGGATTTAAGGTTTCTTTTGCTGATAGTGCTTCCGATATGATGACCTATGATTCGATGAAAAAATTTCAATATACCCATCATAGATTATTAATTTCTGTTGGTGCCTTGGAAGCTGGTCTTCATCTTCCTCTGTATGAGAAAAACAACCCTTTCCAATTCACAGTTCTTGCTACTCGCAGCAGGGCTCCACATACTCAACTTCGTTCCATCACACAGTATAATGGTAATTGGTGGCGGATTCTCGATGAATGTACCCTTCGCAGTGAGGGTCGTACCCGTCTTACTTGCTATGTTCCCGATCCCTCAGAACGTGTTAATTATACGCCTGAGAATTTCCAGAATACTTATGGTGATGGTATTACTGTTAAAAATTTTGTTAAATGGAGTGTTAGTGCTGTTCGCAAATGCTCCCAAGGGTTTCCTCTTCTTCGAGAAGTTGATGACCCCAGAATCAAGGTAGCTCCATACACTAATGCTGATTTTCCTTCGAATGAGAGAATTCGTCGAGAACATGATTATAAGTGGTATCGCACCCCTATTCTGATCGAGGGACCTTGGGTATATGGTGATCTCCCTACTAGTGAAATTCAACATCTTCGCAATTGTTTCCCGAACTATTGCCCCTGGAGATTGAACTTTGATGATTAAAATTTGACTTCAAGGTTCAGAATTCTTAGTTGATACCATTTCTTTTAGTTATAGTGTATCGATCTTTAATGCCTTCTTTAAATGTTTTTTTTTTTTTTTTTTTTTTGATTTCAGGTCGATCCTTCTTTGGACATCGGAATCCCTCTTCCTCCACCTGATCGTGGTATTAAAATCGTCGAGAATGAACAAACGATCGAACCCGTAGTTGATGGTAGAGGAAAGCGAAAATTAATTCTCGCAGCAGAGAAGAAGCAAAAGAAGCCCAGAACTCTTGAACTCTCAACCGAGGTTATAGGAGAGATGGCTTCCAGTTCGAATAAGGGAGAAGAAAGCTCGATGGTTGCTCTTCCATTTTGATCCTATCGATGTTTTCCAGTTTCCTCGATGCCAGCAGAAATTATGGTATCGGAACGATCCAATCCTATGGTTGCACCTCCTTCTGGTACTTCATCCAATTTTTATAACGTCGTTTCTCCACTTCCTTTTGATTTCGTGCTTGATTCCCCTGTACCTGATAATGGTGCATTGGAAACTTTTTCTGGCCTTCCTCAAGAAGAGGGAGATGATATTGTTATTGATGATCTTATTGATGTAGTGAATGAAGTATCTCATTCTGAAGAAAAGAATACATCGGAGAAAGATAATGCCGAGATACTTCCAATTGGTGGTGTGGGAAATATGAATGTTGAGGCTGATACCGCCATTGTTGAAGAAGCTAACATTATTGATCGTACTGAAGATGAAAACCCTCCTTCCAGTTCGATCCCTTCTTCCAGTTCGATCCCACCTGAAGTCGAAGGGACTTCTGAAGTAATTCTCGAATCGATCGCTCCTTCCGAAATTTTGGTTCGATCTTCTTCTGTTGCTGTTGAGGTCGATACTTCATTTCCAAGTGTCGATCCTTCTACTCTGAAGTCTATTTCCGATCGAATCTCCAGTGAAGGTCTTAATTTGGTTGGTGATGAAGAAGAAGCATATAAATGGTTTCTTTCTCAAGGGCTTTGGAATGTTTCATCTAATCCTGATGTTATCAAATCTGATTCTGGCTTCATGTCTCGATTCAAGGATTCACTTAGTGCGATCCCTATGGACGAAACTTTGGATGCATGGTCCAAGAGTGATGTTTTTGAGCAGAGATTTCCTGTAAAGCCTCCTCCAACCTTTAATGAAGTTTTGACTCTTTCCGATAGTTCGTTATATTCACTTCCACAACAAGCTTTAGCCCAACTCCAATATAGTAACGACTGTCTGTTTAGTGGTTATAAATTTTATAAGGCTCGAGCTACCATGATGGGATTGATATTTAGGAAAGAATCAGTGGAGATGAAGGAAAAGAATGTATCCTTACAACAGGTGAATGATGATTTACAACAGCAAAATGATCTTCTTCAACAACAACTTCAACAACTTCAACAGCTTCAACATCAACATAATGATCAATATCAGCAGCAACAGGATCGTCTCCGAACTATTGAAGATCACAATCAAAATCTTCAGAATCAAAATCAAGGTTTATTTTTCATTCCTTTTCAATTTCTATTTTATCTACTTGATTTATATGAAACATTTAAATTTTATACTAGGTCCAGTGGAAAATATGGAGACATTATTTAGGATCGAACGTAGAATGGTACAATTGAATAATCATGCAAGGGAAGTTTTCAAAGAGATGAATGTGGTTAGAGATAAACTGACTCAACTGAACAATAGTTCTGATTTAGCCACTTGGAGGCGTAATAAAGCAGAATCAAAATATCGAGAAGTTGTAAAATTGCTAACTCATAAAGAATTAGAGTTTAAATCTGTTGTCAAAGGTACATTTTTGGTTTATCTGATTTTATAGCTCTTGATATCATAAAATTTGTCTGATGTTTTCTTGTATTTTCAGAACTGGAGACAAAGTTAAATGAGGCTAAGAATCGTGCAACACAAGAAGAAACTGAGCTTAATTCAGCAAAAGATTCAGTGGAAAAGATTACTCAAGAGTTAAAGACTTCTGAATATAATGTGACTCTTAGTGCCTCAAAAATTGAGAGTTTACATGCTCGACTATCTACTGAACTTTCTAAAATTATTGCTCGTGAACGAGAGATTGATTCATTAACTGCACAATTAAGTGAAGAGAAAAATCAAAAATCACATCTTAGTACTCAAGTAGCAATAGATCAGCAAAAGATCGAAGAGCTTCACAAAGAAATCAACTTTGGGCGTGATTTTGTTCAATGGGTCAGGCAAGAGGCTAAAGCGAAGATTGCGATGTCCTTCAATACTGCTTTAGATCGTGCAAAATCCGATCCTTCGGTGCTTAATAAGCGCGCTCCTGTGCCTGCAGTTCCTCCTCCACCATCTCGATCCGGTCTTCCTGATATTTGATTATATTCTTTGTAATTTTATTTTCTGTTAACTCCTCCATCTTGTACTTTGTGTGTTTTTCAAAGATTTTCTTTTCTAACTTTTAGACTTGCCTTTTATGTTGTTCCCTGCACAAGAAAATATGATTAAGTAATCTTTTTGGCTATCATATGATTTTCTAAGTCCCATGAATTGAAGTACTTTTTACCTCAAATCATGTTGTTCGAGATCCCACACATACGAAACAAACCCGGGCCAGGGGTAAGATACAGGGTTGGTCCCGAACTGTACTCTGAAAATTGATAAACCAATAATTAGGAACCCCTTCTTGATAAGAATTTCATGTTAATAAAATTCTCTAAGGATAATGTTCACCTTTTGTGTACGATTATGTCGTCAATCGCAATGATATCCAGAATATGATGTTTCTGGATTGATTTTGAGCGCTCAGAGTATACGAAATTCCGAGATTAATGGAATTTTGATTATCATGGTAATCTCCAAGATATGATATTCCTGGATTCAAAGTATATGACATCCCGGGATTAATGGAATTATAAAATTCTCCATGGTACGATGTTCCTGGAGTGATTATAAAAGAAATTAATGAATTAATTGTTTATGTACCTGCTTTTTGCGGTATTATTCACAGATAGTAAAGCTTTAAATATTGCGCATTCCACGGATGCTTTAAAATTTCTCCTTGCAAATTCTGAAGATAGTACGACCCTTGTCCTGCCGGTGCTTGAATCACATATGGTCCATCCCATGTTGGTGCGAATTTTCCTGCTCTTTTGTCCCTTTGATGTTCTGTTATTTGTCGGAGGACATATTGACCTTGGACAAAATTTCGGGATTTTACACGCTTATGGTATTCTCGAGCTAATCCCCTTTGATAATTCTCCATTTTTTGGAGTGCCACTTCTCTTTTTTCTTCCAAGTCATCCAATTTTTGTAACATGAGATCTGAATTTAGGTTTTTCTCCCATGCTTCTGTTCTGGTTGTAGGCAAAATAACCTCTGTTGGTATTACTGCTTCTGTTCCATAAGCAAGAAGATATGGTGATTCTCCAGTTGAAGCTTTTCTCGTGGTTCTATATGCCCATAATGTATTATGTAATTGTTCGCACCACCTATTATAATATCCATCCAATGTTTTCTTCAGATTTGTTGCAATTGTTTTATTTGTGGATTCTGCTTGCCCATTACTTTGTGGGTAAAAAGGTGTAGATTTATGTTTTTGAATATTATATGTTTCAAATAACATATCGATATTCTTCCCCTGGAGTTGTTTTCCATTATCAGAAACTATCGCTGCTGGAATCCCAAACCTACAGATGATATTCTCGAATAAAAATGTAAAAACATCAGTGTCTCTGATTCGCGCTAGTGCTTTTGCTTCTACCCACTTGGTGAAATAATCGGTGGCCACAATTAAGTATTTTCTTTTCTTTGTGCCTTCAGCTAATGGTCCAACTATATCGACTCCCCATTTTGCGAATGGCCATAGGCTAAGTATTGAATTTAATTCCGTAGCTGGTGCTTTGATTTTCTTACCAAATCGCTGACATTCTTCGCACCTTCGAACCATTTCTTCCGAATCTTTCAACATGGAAATCCAATAATAACTCTGCATTTTGGCTTTTAATGCTAGCGATCGTCTTCCGCTATGGTTTCCTGCATCTCCGTAATGTATTTCTTTGAGAATTCGTAATCCTTCTTTCCGTGATAAACATCGAAATAATGGTCCAAGAAAAGAGTGTCGATAAAGAATTCCATCTCTAAGTTGGTAGCTGTTTGATTTAAGTTGAATTTTCCTTGCTTCTTTAGAATCTGTTGGTAATTCTTTAGTTTGTAAATATTGATGTATCGAGACTCTCCAATCTGGCTCACTTGGTTGATCATTTTCTTGTTGCGATGGAGATGTGGCATTTTGTATGGCTGAGTCATCGATACCGTCTTCCTCTATGTTATTTAATGTTTGTGCTCTTATGGATGGCTCATATATTCTCCCGATTTTTAGTGCTTTAGTATTTGGATCATTTACCATGGATGAGATATATGCCAGTGCGTCCGCATGTCGATTCTTTTCACGAGACAGATGTCGAAAAATAATATTTGGAATACAAACTGTTAAACTTTGTACAAGATTTTTGTATCGTTCCAAGTCCTCATCGACCGTTTGATATTTTAACTCGATCTGTCTAATCACCAGCTGCGAGTCACTGGTGAGTCTTACATCACTTATTCCTAATTCAATAATGAGTTTGAGAGCATGGACCACTGCTTCATATTCTACTATGTTATTCGTATGTTCTTCGAACTCAATTCGAAATGAGTGTACCATACGTTCTCCCTTTGGCGCTGTAATCACGATACCTATTCCTGCTCCTTCTTTATTTCGCGACCCATCAACAAAAACCTCCCATCGTTGTGAACTATTTGAATCTAGTATCTCTACTGGTTCTTCTTCTTCACAACCCGGTAGTCCTTGAATTTCATACTCTTCCTCGATTGGAAAATCTGCCAAAAAATCAGCTAGAACTTGGGATTTCTGCGCAGTTTGTACCTCATAAACAATGTTGTATTGTTCTAGCTGAGCGTTCCATTTTGCTATTCTTCCTACCTTCCCTGTATTCTTTAAAACTGATTCCAATGGAGCTTTGGTTAAAATACGAACATAATGAGTGAGAAAATAAGTGCGTAACTTCTGAGTAGCAAATACCACTGACAAAATTAATTGTTCAATCTTTGTATAATTTCTTTCTGCTGAATTCAAAGTCTTGCTGATGTAGTATACAGGTTTCTCGATTTTCTCATTCGTTCGCACCATTACTCCACTAATGGCATTTTCTGTTGCTGCTATGTACAAAGTTAACATTTCTTCTGGTTCTGATTTTTGTAATGCTGGTAAGGTGGCAAGATGTAGTTTTATACTTTGAAATGCTTGCTCACAACGATCGTTCCATTCAAATTTATTTTTCTTCTTAAGTACATCAAAAAAGGGTTTACATCGTTCTGATGACCTTGCAATAAATCTACTTAGTGCAGCCAAACACCCATTTAACTTCTGTACACTCTTTATACAGTTTGGTGATGGCATATCCGTTATTGCTTGTATTTTTGCTGGATCAACTTGAATTCCATCTTTTGTAACCAGGTATCCTAAAAATCTCCCTGATGTAACACCAAAAATACACTTTTCTGGATTTATTTTCATCTTATACTTTCGTAGTGCACCAAAAATTTCAGTCAGGTTTCGCAAATGATCACCAGATAACTTGCTTTTCACTAACATGTCATCCACATAAACTTCCAAAGTTTTTCCGATCCATGGTTTGAATATTGCGTCCACTAAACGTTGATATGTTGCTCCTGCATTTCGTAACCCAAATGGCATTCTGGTGTAACAATACAATCCTCGTGGAGTGAAGAACTATGTATGTTCCTGATCCGCTTCTGCTAACGCTATCTGATTGTATCCAGATTGTCCATCCATGAATGATAACATCTCATGTCCTTCAACAGCATCTACTAGTTGGTCGATGTTTGGGAGCGGGTAACTATCTTTTGGACATGCCTTATTTAGATTGGTGAAATCTATACAAATTCTTACTCCACCGTTCTTCTTCGGGACAATTACCATATTAGAAATCCATGTAGGGTATCGTACCTCTCGAAGGAATCCTGCACCTAAAAGTTTTGCTAATTCTTTTTCCACTTGTTCATGATATTCTGGTGCGACTTTTCGTATCCGTTGGCGAAAAGGAATTGCATCAGGATGTATGTTTAATTCATGCTGGACGATGCTGGGATCGATCCCCGGCATGTCTTCTATTCTCCAAGCGAACACATCTATATATTCACAAAGCAATTTGACTATCTATTGTTCCATATCTGATTTTATTAACGTCCCAATTCGCACTTGCTTGGGGCATTCTGCGGTGCCGATGTTTATAATTTTTGTTTGCTCTACTGGGGTAAAAACTGGTTTTGGAATCCCAATTGGAGTTGGGGTTCCCTTTAATTGCTACATCGCCCCTTTTTGCGGCTGATTTTCCAAATTTTCTTGATTTTTGCTATTCTCTCCTTTTTCACTTTCTACTTTACTTTTTGCATTTTTTTCTAGGTATTGATTTATTTCCTCTTCCTTTGCTTTAATTCTTGATTCTTTTTTCTTTTTACATTGTAAAATGCTCCCGTTCTTCATTTATTCTTGTCTCCGCCATTATACAAAGTTTAGCATCTTCTTGATCACCCTTTATCTCCATCTCTCCTCGTGGTGTTGGAAATCGTAGATACTGATGATAAGTTGATACTACACCCTTTAATTGATGAACCCATCGTCTTCCAATTATAACATTGTACGGGGATGGTGCATCCACAACACTAAATCTTGTCAGAATGTTGATCGGTCCGGCCGATACTTCAAGATCAATTTCTCCCTTTGGCTTGGACGATATTCCATTAAATCCATAAATGACAAATCGTGAAGTGATGAGTTGATCTTGTTTAAAACCCATTTTACAAAATGTATTGTAGAACATCACATTCAATGAACTGCCCCTATCCAAGAGTATTTTCTTGACATTCCAACCAGATATCAATAATGTCAACACGAGAGGGTCATTATGCATTTCAATTTCTTGATTTACTTCTTGTGCAGAAAATGTTAATGGATGTGCCATCCAATCCTCCCATAATTCTACTTGCCTTCCTTGAACTCTAAAGGCCTCGTGGTTCCGAATTCTCTTGCACAACTTCTTGTTGATTGCTATATTCAAATCTGTATCACACTTTTCCACACATGAAATCATATTAATTGTCTGTTTGTTATATGGAATATGTATTGCTTTGCCTTCATCATATTTTTCTGATGGTTCAATTTTTTGAACAAATTCCTTCAATTCTCCAACATCGACCATTCTTTGTACCAATGTTATAAAATTTCTACAGTTGTCTGTTGTATGTCCTTTGTAGTTATGGTATTCACAATAGTCTTTGGAGTGTTGTGTATGTTCCGGTTGTTTTCCCTTTGTTATTGGCCATTGAAAACCTGGTCGATTCTTCAAAATGTTGAATAGCCTGAAATATGAAACATTAAGCTTGGTAAAAGTTCTTTCTCGAAATTGTTGAGCAAAATTTTTTCCATTCCCTTGTCGAGGATGTTTTGATTCTTTTGATTCAACTTTTGGAGGACATTTCCTTTTCTGTTCTGGTAATTCTTCAACTGAATTTGTTCTCCTTGTATTTCCTTGATTTTCAGAATTAATTCTCGATCCTTGATCCTGTATATCTTGGAGTCTTGCACATGTTTCTATTATTTCTCTCAATTTGCCTTCAGTTTTTGGATTATTTCGATGGATTTCAACGAAGAGCTGACTCTTCCGATCTACAATCCCCCATTTGTAATGGTTTATAGCTGTCATAGGGTCTAAATCACCTATTGCTTGACATATTGAATGCCATCTAGTTGTATATGATCGGATCGATTCTTCTGGCCATGACATTAAAGAATAAAGTCTGTCCTCCCCTGAATCAATTGGTCTGTTATACATGTATGCCTCTAAAAATTTTCTGGCCAGTTGTGCATAATTATTGATAGAATTTTCCGGTAATCTGTCGTACCATAATAATGCTGTCCCTGTTAAACTTGACGGAAAACATCTGCACATGATCGCTTCATGACCGTCCCATCGCATCATTACTCGGTTATAATACTTTAAGTGCGATGTTGGATCCTTGGTTCCATCGTAACATTCGAACGCTGGAATATTATATTCTCTTGGTAATGATACGCGCGTTAAATGTTGCGCTAACGGTGTTCGCTTTGCTTCTTTCAATACCTCTTCTATCCTTCCCCCCTCTTTATTTTTTAATCCTTTAATTTCCTCCTTCATTTGTTCCATCGCTTCCAAACATGTTTCCCATTGGGTTCGTTGAAAGTCATTTTCCTGTTGTCTTCTGACCCGAGATGTCGATCCTGCTACCACTATTCTTTGATCTGGATTCCGCTGTTCATTTCTTGATATTTGTCTACTCGACATCGGCTCCTGATTTCGTACTCCAGTCACAGTTGGTCTTTGTTCTCGCTGAATTACATATTTTAAAACTTAATTTTCGGTTGCTAGTAACTCAATTTGATGGTTGCTTGCTCTTTGTTCCTTTCTTATTTCCTTTATTTCTTCTAATAGGTCCTGTATTTGTCGTGTCTTTCTTCGAGAACTCTCATGATCTGAAGAGAAATTCTGAACCACAGTATTTGACATCAATTCTTGACTTGGGGTATGATTTCCCTCAATACTTTGTTGTTGTCCTGAATCACTCCCTTCTTCTAGTCTATTTTCCAAGCCTTCATTACTATTTTGGTTCCCAGAATTCGCGTCTTGAGACATATTTTCTAGAATTTGCTGCTTCTTCACTATCTTGTGCCTTCTCGATCGTTTTCCTTCCTCGATATCTAAAAATTTCTCAGAAAATTAGTCAAATGAACTCTTATCTATCAAATCATAAGAGATTCTAATTATTATTTTAACTGTAAATTTTCCCTATCACATATCCAGCTTTTCCTTCTTCAAAAAAATTTTTGTTTCATATTTTTATCTATTTTGTTCCTCACAAGGTATTTTTCATGTTAATAAAACATACTTATGTAAATAAGCCTTATTTTTCATATCTTGTAAAATTAAATTTTCCCATCTTTTCTTACAAAAGAAAAAAAAATTTTCTTCCCTAGATGATCCATTTTTTTTTTATTTTTTTTTATTTTTTTTTTATTAAATCCCTTTTTTATTTATCAGGTAGGATAAATCCTTTTTTCAGCCCCTGTTTCTAGCGCCAAATTGTTTAAGCCAAAAATTCCTTTTGCTAAACAACCAATCAAACTCTTGGATACAAGTTAAATAAATGTAAACGAATAACAAAGAAACATCCTTTTAAGTAATAAAGAATCATCTTTTTCATAAATTGTTTAAGCTCAATACAATAGATCATCTAGGTTTTGCAATTTCTGGGTTTATAATCTTTACACTTTTCCATTCAATACAGAAATTCAAACATTATACCATTACTTCTCATAGGTTCGTACCTAAAAATTTCTTTTCTTCCCTTTCTCAGGTTTTTCTTTCTATTTTTTCCGTCCCTCTCTTTGTTGTTTGATCTTTTCTATTTATAGATCTATTTTTCTGATCGCTCTTTATACCACGTGTCGTTTTCTTCAGCTTAGTCATCGATTCTGGATCAATTCTTCTCTGGTTCGATCCATCTTGTTTCGATGTATCTATCGTCCTTGTACTTTATCTTTATTTGGTGCGATCGTATAGATGACAGATCGTTCTTAACAGCTTCTTGGTTCGATACTTTATATGTCTGACACGTGTTTCCTTATCTCTTAAGACTTCTGTGGCCTCGATCATAGAGTAATTATTATAATCTGCTTTCTCGATCATTAAGATAATATAATAATAATTACCTTTTACTTTCTCGATCTTTAAAATAATAGAGTAATTATTATCTTTTACTTTCTCGATCATAAAATAATATAGTATTAATAACTTTTTGCTTTCCCGAACAGCTATCAATTAA
>JAJJMC010018530.1:73805-81305 GCA_023531435.1 Papaver californicum | reverse complement strand
TTTTGGTTTGGGATCAGTTCAATTTAAACGATCTCCTAACCAATTAGGAATGATTGGCTAGGTCATTGACACGAAAAATATCTAAATACCAAATCTTTTCTCTATAGAACTTCCGGGAAGAAGAAGCTCTTCGGAAGATCAAAGGGAGAACTTGTTCTTCCTCCATAAAGAATTCTTCCAACAATTCCGAACCTAATCTTTTCAAAAAAGCACGTACAGTACTTTTGTGTTTACGAGCCAAAGTTCTAGCGCACGAAAGTCGAAGTATATACTTTATTTGATACAAACTCTTTTTTTTTGAAGATCCGCTGTAATAACGAGAAAGATTTCTGCATATACGCCCAAATCTATCGAGAATATCAGAATCTGATAAATCTGCCCAAGCCGGCTTACTAATGGGATGCCCTGAAACGTTACAAAATTTCGTTTTAGCCAACGACCCAACCAAAGAAAGAATTGGGACTTTGGTATCAAACTTCTTAATACAAATATCCATTATAAATGTACTTTCTATCATTTGACTCCTTACCACCGAGGGGTTAAGTCGTAGACTTGCAAGATAGCTCAAAAGCTCGAGGGAATGATTGGATAATTTATTTATCTTAATTCTATCTGGTTGAGACCACAAGAAAAAATGACATTGCCATAAATTTACAAGATTACATTTCCATTTTTTCATCAAAAGAGGACTTCCCTTTGAAGCCAGAATGGATTTTCCTTGATATCTGACATAATGCATAAAAGGATCCTTGAAGAACCATAGGAAGGTCTGAAAATAATTACTAAACACTACTACAGGATGCTCCATTTTTCCATAGAAATTTATTCGCTCAAGAAGGATTCTAAAAGATGTTGATCGTAAACGAAAAGATTGTTTACGGAGAAAAAAGAATATGGATTCGCATTCATATACATGAGAATTATATAGGAAGAAGAAAAAGCGTTGATTCCCCTTTGAAAAAAAGGAAATTTCTTTTTTTTTAGTAATAAGACTATAGCAATTACGATACTCATGGAGAAAGAATCGCAATAAATGCAAAGAGGGGACATCTTGTATCCAAGAGCGTAGGATTCGAACCAAGATTTCCAGATGGACAGGGTAGGGTATTAGTATATCTGACACATGAGTTAAATGTGATAATTTATCCTCTAAAAAAGGAAATATTGAATGAATTGATCGTAAATTTTGAGATTTTCTATCCTTTCCTTCTAGAAAAGATACTAATCGTAGTGAAAATGGAATTTCTACTATGACTGCAAGCCCCTCGGATATCATTTGATAATAAACATTTGGGTTGTGCGCAACAAAATTTTTTTGTTTAGAAACATTTGTCGAACTCAAAAAAGGAAAATGTTTCTGTTGATACATTTGAGTAATTAAACGTTTCACAAGCAGTGAACTGGATTTATTATCATAACCTACATTTTTCACGGATTCATAAAGAATTGATCCATTTAAACCATGATCATGAGCAAGTGCATAAATATACTCCTGAAATAGAAGTGGATATAGGAAGTCTTGTTGCCGAGATCTATCTATTTTGGAATATGCTTCTAATTCCTTCATTTGAAATTCGATTTGAAACAAAGGCAAAGGATTTCTTGGGTTCACAAATGATACATAGTGCGATACAGTCAAAACAAGGTATATAGTAATAAAAGACTAGACACCTCGGATACAGATAGGCTAATCAACGGATCCTCCCTTTTTTAATCCAATTGATAATGGTTAGAAATCCTTTATTTTTGCAACCCGATCGCTCTTTTGATT
Source organism: Papaver californicum (assembly GCA_023531435.1). Lineage (NCBI taxonomy): Eukaryota > Viridiplantae > Streptophyta > Magnoliopsida > Ranunculales > Papaveraceae > Papaver > Papaver californicum. The sequence continues at coordinate 79,534 of JAJJMC010018530.1, read as the reverse complement.
TTGGAAAAAATGAATCTTTATCAATATACCCCTTCTTCTACACATTCGTCTCCCCTCCATACTATAATGAAGATATAGTGAATAGTTAGGATTTATAAAAAAATAGATAATCCACTTATAGGAGAACCTTTTACCGCGTTAGGCACTAATATATTTTTAACGTATAATTAGATCGGGTAATCATTCAAATTAAGAACAAAAGCCCGTTGCTTTTTATTTACCTATAATTGGAGCCGTATGGCTCTATCCATTTATTCACTCGACCCATCCGTGAATTTCTTTTGTCACGCTCCAAGAATTCAAACAATATTTTGTACCGATCTGGTAAGGATGAAGAATTCTCAGAGTTTTGCATTGATACGACATGCTATTTTTTCCATTCATTCCCTTTCAGGATCAGTCGTGGTCTTACAAACTTTACCAATGGTATGGACGAATCCGTTGCTTCATCCAAATGTGTAAAAGAATCTAGCCGCACTTAAAAGCCGAGTACTCTACCGTTGAGTTAGCAACCCAAATAATGTAATTATGGTGTGTAGATATGATCGAAATAAAAAAAGAAATAGATTAGATTGAACGGCCACATCAAAGGATTAAACTAGCAACAAATCGACAAAAGGTTTTTAGGACCGATTCGGAATATAAAAATGAACAAATCATATGAAAATAGAAGAAATTCCCAGATAAAAAAAGAGAGATTCTCCTTTATTTGTCTATTTTTTCATAAAAAAGGGTCCTCTTGTGTTACAGCAAATCTAACGAGCACTTTTTTTGAAGTAAAAAACAAAACTTATGGGACGTGGATAAATAGATCCATTTATCCACGATCCAATTATATTTGTTCAATACACTATTGTCAATATGAACGTTGAAAACATAAAGAAAAAAAGACAAAACCCGAATATAACAAAAGGGACAATAAGCAAGCTTAACCCCCTTTTCTTGGTGTCATCCTAACAAAAACCAAACCATATCAAGAAAAAATATTTCATTATTTCGAGAATCGATAATATTCGAGAATCGATAATATGGGATTATATGAAAGCAATCTAATAGTAAATTCGTATAAATATAACAAAAAAAAAAGAGTGAAAAAAGAAGAAATTCCAGGAAGTTCACATTATGGAACCCTCACTTTCTTTATCTTTGTTCATTATTTAAAGTTCGTTTGATTACCGGGAAGAAGTTCCTTAAACACCTCTGCCTTCTTTGAAATATCATGAACGGTTCCTGTGGGTTGAGCGCCTTTTTCAAGGAAATAGAGAATAGCGGGAACGTTTGAATAAGTTTGATTCTTTATCGGATCGTAAAAACCCACTTTTCGAAGATCTCTTCCTTCTCTTCGGGATCGAACATCAATTGCAACGATTCGATAGATGGCTCATTGGGATAGATGTAGATGAACAACGCCCCCCCTAGAAACGTATAGGAGGTTTTCTCCTCGTACGGCTCGAGAAAGAATGATTTGAATTTATGTATATAGTTCCAAATAGATTGAGAAAATAATAAAATCCATTAGACTTTTTTTGAATTCCTTTTTTTCTTCCTTCCCGCAGAAAAGAAAAAACATTCGTACTCATAACTCAAGTTGTATAATTATCAAAGAGCTCAAAGGAAAATCCTTAAGCTTAGGCATTTTATTTATTGAGCTGTCTCTAACCCCCTTGCTTTGTCTTGTTTAGAGTCCATTTTTTATTCCTCGCCCTGACCGAACCTATTGTTGAGACAACAGAAAATGGTGTTTTCTTGTTCCGGGATCCTTTATCGTTGCTTTGAATCATTGGGTTTAGACATTACTTCGGTGATATTTAATCTTTCAAAACGGCAGCAACATACCTTTTGTGATTTCTTTCTATCGAAGAATCAGATGAAGGATTGATTCCCATGCGATACACTTTTGTTTTGATCAAAATAGTTTCGTTTTTTGACAATTCCAAGAAAAGAATTTCCTTTTTTTGAAACGTTTGCTCGAATTGGATCCTTTCTATTTCTATATTGAAGATATACTTACGAAGTTGTTCCGACTTATTGATTGACACTAACCCTAGACCCTTGCCCCTGAGAAATGAATCAATACTTTCTACTCGAGCTCCATCATGTACTATTTACAACCCAGCAAAAAGGGATTGTTCTAGTGGAACAGAACAAACTATGTCGAGCCAAGAGCACCTTCATTCCTATATAAAATGGTGGATGTAAGAATCCACAACCGATCATGTCCTTCAAGTCGCACGTTGCTTTCTACCACATCGTTTTAAACGAAGTTTTACCATAACTTTCCTCTAGTTTGGAGCCGGTATGGAATTGATTCAATATGGAATCATGAATAGTCATTAGTTCAATCGGTACATAGTAATCTATACTTTCATACTTTCTTTTTCTATATGGAAAGGTCCTTTTTTCTGGAGAAGTCTCCGCAAAGGATTCAATTTAATTAACCCTATCTTTTATTCTATGAGCAAAAGAATTAATAAAGAAAATGAAGAAAAAAACGCTTTTCTTTAATCTGCATCTTCAACAGAACAGATTGTTCAAGACCATCAATCATGAAAGATTCAACCTTTCTCGAACAACTAAGCTAAAAACAAAACACCTAACTAAAAAAAAGAAGGGTCTTTCATTATATTTCTAATACCGGAACAAAATGAATATTAAGTATTAACCAAAGAAACGAGTCCAATGAACTGGAAAGGCCAGAAATGAGTTGATAGAATTAAAGTTAACAAATCTCACATCTCTTCGAGAACCAAAGATTGATAAAACATCATGAAAAGCGTTTCGTTTTTCAAATTTTCTATTTCAATAGAATTTTGATTATTTGATCGTGAAATCAATTAAAGGATTTAGTAATCAGATCATAGCCTGTAGTTAAAAAGGTTTAATAGATATCTCATTTCCGACTCAATCACCCATCTATTTTGAATGAATCATTATCTCGGTGATGGAATGAAAATTCAATTAGTCCCAAGAGCCCCTTCTTGTTTAGTTTAGACTTCCAAGATCCACAGAGAATTAATAACTAATAACTGGACTCCACTATTTACTTTAGTGATAGGGGGGTAAGGTAGAGCTTTTTCGCATTTTCACTTTGAATGCGTTCTTTTTTTTTTTATGGATATAGACCATAAAGTCTTTCTAAGCAACTAGGAATATCGATGGAACAGGCAGACGCGGAAGAGCCCATCTCATTTTTGAATTCAACTATTGAGCTATTTCCTGGCCAGGTAGGATAGGAAATAGATCTCGCTCTATCGGCATGTCATTTGCCCTGGGTTGTTTTGCGAGAAAAAGGGTAAGATATGATTCAGAAAAGAATCAGTAGAACTCAGAAAAAAAGATTCGATTTTATTCAACATTACACTTTGAACCTAATTGGACTGCTCTGGGACGGAAGGATTCGAACCTCCGAGTCGCGGGACCAAAACCCGTTGCCTTACCGCTTGGCCACGCCCCATTTATATTTATATTTGACACCAATAAACACTAATATCCGTATTGTTTATTCGTCAATTCCCACCCAAATCTCTATGGAATAGAGTAGATTGTTGCTAGGATTTAATGCATATAGTTGTAGAATTTAACTTAATTTATTGATCATTACATAGAATTCAATTAAGATATTGTATGAAAGTATGACTCCTTCTGTTCTCGGTTGAGAATTGAAGGATTTGTGATTGAGCAAGTAAAAAAAAAGAAGAATTTGAATCTACCTTACTTTCTTCCTTTTTTTCCTTAATATCAATGACTCAATCAAAATACAATTATCTCCAAGAAGGAAATGTTTGTTATGCTTAATATCTTTAGTTTGATCTGTATCTGTCTTAATTCTGCCCTTCATTCGAGTAGTTTTTTCTTCGCCAAATTGCCCGAGGCTTATGCTTTTTTTAATCCAATTGTAGATGTTATGCCAGTAATACCTGTGCTCTTTCTTCTCTTAGCCCTTGTTTGGCAAGCTGCTGTAAGTTTTCGATGATATTTTTTTACTACTGTCCTACAAACATGTATGATTTTTTGATAAAAAAAGAGTCTAACAATTAATAAGATCAGCTAAGTCTTATATTCTGAACCCTCGATCCAAACATTTGAATTCTTGGATAATTGCGAGAAATCTTGATCACCTCCCCAACTTGACCTTCTACTTCAAGGGCCCTATTCAATTTAGGGTCCCCCACAATATAATATAGAATTGTGTCATAAAAAAGCGTTTCCGTAACGAAAGAATCTTATTACAAACGAATTTCGAAAAATTACTTTCTTTTCGAGAAACTACTTCGTTTCTTGGTGTAAAAAGAGGATATGTGGTATAAAAAAGGATAGTCTATTCCCTTTTTTTACAAAAATGATCTTGGAGATTGTGTAATGCTTACTCTCAAACTCTTTGTTTACACAGTAGTGATATTCTTTGTTTCTCTTTTTATCTTCGGATTCCTATCTAATGATCCAGGACGTAATCCTGGACGTGAGGAATAAAAAAGAGGAAAAAGCTTTTTTCTTGCTTGTTGGTTTATTCATTTTCTTTTTTTTTTTTATTCCAGACATTTAACTATGAGAAAATAAGATAAAATGCAATGAAAAGGTCTCGATCTTTTTTTGAATGCAAAAAAAAGAAAGTCATCGGAGGAAACGGAAAGAGAGGGATTCGAACCCTCGGTACAAATAAATCGTACAACGGATTAGCAATCCGCCGCTTTAGTCCACTCAGCCATCTCTCCAAATTGAAAAAATTACTATGTTACGGTTACGCTTGAAGCCAAAAAGTCTTTATTTTTTCTTTCACTTTATTCTATAGATAGATAAGATAGATACAAATTGGATTAGCAATCCAACTCGAATTTCATTTCGATAATGGGTATATCTTCCATAGAAAGAAAAAAAATATCCCCCCTTTTTTAGCCGAAAGCTCCTTTTATTCCCCGGCCTGGTCAGTACCTAGCCGGGCCATTTCTTACTTTATTCCAACGCAATGAATGATGGATCAACTCATTTCTCTGATTTGAAAACAAAAATACTTGTTATTGAAACAACAACGACAGGAACACGTAAGACTATTTCCAATCTTATGGTATAGGATAGAAGTGTCTTTGCTTTTTTTATCAATTTGGAAAAAGAGGGACCTATCCTATTTCTTAATATTATAACTCTAATTTCGTTATTTCTTCAAGGGCAGTCTTTATTTGAAGACTTGAGTTGAGTCCATAAAAAAGACTCCGGGTTTTTATACTAGATCCAGTTGATTGGCTCGAATTCCTAAAATTTACCGGCGGAATATGAATAAAATAAATAGGGAAAGGGTATTTTCAAAAAATGAAAGAGTCAAACTTTCTCTCTTTTTTGAGAAAATTTTGTATTTTCTTCTAAAGGATTGGAGGGTTGAAAAAACGGAGCTACGGATTCTTACACAATTTTTTGTGACTTCAGTGGCTCTTTCTTTAAAGAACCCCCCAGCCCAGCAAAATAAAAAGATATAACCCTTTTGTTTAATAAGACTTCTTTTCCTACCTCATCAAGTTCTCCCGACAAAAAGCGTCAACGCTCCAATTTAATAATTCTATTCTGATCCTATCTTGATTATGTAGGATTCCCTTGTTCGACAAAGATTCCATTCATATACAATAATCAATTGTAGCGGGTATAGTTTAGTGGTAAAAGTGTGATTCGTTCTATTAATCCCTTAAATAGTTAAGGGGTCTTTCGGTTAATTTGTATTCCGATCAAAAACTTTCTTTCTT
>JAJJMC010018530.1:66305-71305 GCA_023531435.1 Papaver californicum | reverse complement strand
AATTCTTTTTTAAAAGCAAAGGAAAAAAATAATGCCTGCAGTACAAAAGACTAATCGGTTATTTCTTTCATCGCCCCAAACATGCCAATATTAGCATTGATGGTGCGTAAATGTAACTCGCTGTTCAAACAACTATTCAGAGTTCCTAGAGCTCCTTGTAAGGCTTGTTGGAAAACTCGTTGTCGGACTTGATTAATCGCTTTTTGTTGTTCAAACTGAATGGTTTCGTTTTTGTAATTTTCTAATTGTACCAAATTCTTATAAGTTGAATTAATCAAATTTGATTTTTCTCGTTCTATCTCAGAATATCCATTCACTCGAAACTGATCGGCTTCCATTTCCACTTTTCGTAAGCGAGCCCTGGCTTTCTCCAGCTGTTCAATGGCCCCTCCACGTAATTCTTCTGAATTTCGAATAGTACTCAAGATCCTCTGTTTTCGATTATCTAATAAATCACTTAATGAAAGTAGATTCTCTTCCCATTCATTTCAAAACTTCCACGATCTCTTCCCGAACCAAACATGAATCTTTCGATTCATTTGGCTCTCACGCTCAGTTACTTATAGGGGATTCCATATTTTTTATGTAATGAGCCTATCCTCTCTTCTCTGTTCGTATTCCAAAATATCAAAACGGATCATTGATCCACGACCATAATATTTGGAGGACTCTTCCGACCAGACAAAAATCTGTAATTATCGGCAAAGTTGTTTATATTTTTTTCTGAAAATCCAAAAAATGCTTCTTACTTTAATACATAGGTCGTCGATTCGGCATTGAAAAAAGGGATCCTTCCTTTTTCCAGTAACAGGTTCAAATCGTTTTATCGATATGAGTGTTCTATATCGAATAAATTGCCAACTTTTTTTGAAACCATTTCCATACTAACATAGTGGTAGAAAGAGTACCATGTAGCGCCTAGACTTCAAACGGTTTAGCTTTAACCATGTTAATAGTTCCACATTATTGGTTGATAGAGAATCAAAGTGTATTTACTTTACCAATGAGTCGCGAAATGCTATGGTTCTTACATATGATTTCTTTACTTTTTCAGAAGTAATTCGCGAGATCGTGCACCCTTCATTTACTTAGTTTAGTTCTAAAGAAAAAAGAAAGTGCAGCTGGTTAGATCCAGCCTATTCTTGAAATAAACAACCCGCACACACTCCCTTTCCAAAAAAGATCAATACGCCAAGTACTACACTTAGATTTATTGGATTTGTTGCTAAAATATCGGTATTAAACCCGAAACTCCCGGCGGATGGCCAGTGACCCAAAGAAACGAAAGAATCGGTTACATTTTTCATATGATCTCCTCTTATAGATAGGACTAACAAAATAAAACAGAGTTTGTATCAATTCGTCCCTTTTTTTATTGTTTGATTAATTTTTGATTTCCTTTTTTTTTACATAGATTTTATTATTCCATTTTGCATTTTTTTTATTTCATTTGAGGTTCCCACTCAAAAACACACTTATTAGAATTAGGTCCAGATCTCATGTCAGTCGTGAAATACCTCATCTTTTGCAACGCTTTCTAAAAAAAAAGGGTTTCGTTGGACTAAGAACGGGAAGGAAGAAAGCGAGTAGGTCTGCTAATTCCTCATCCTCAAATCAGTCCTTCCCACGGATATTGTCTCAAAAAAAAGTGATTGTAAGAGTAAAATCTTGATAGAATTCAAAAAAGCAGGTAGGAAATCCAGGGCAATAAAATGGAGAAAAAAACTTTCAAATTCTTAGGATTAAACAAAAGGATTCGCAAATAAAAGTGCTAATGCCACAACCAAGCCATAAATTGTTAAAGCTTCCATAAAAGCCAGACTCAGCAATAAAGTACCTCGTATTTTACCCTCCGCCTCTGGTTGTCTCGCAATACCTTCTACGGCTTGTCCCGCAGCAGTACCTTGACCAACTCCAGGTCCAATAGAAGCAAGCCCTACGGCCAATCCAGCAGCAATAACGGAAGCGGCAGAAATCAGTGGATTCATGGTAAGCTCCTCGCACCAAAATAAATAAATGGTTAATGATACAATCAACCAATAAATAATGCCTTATGATTCCATTACTAACATATATCCAATTGAAGTAATTATATTATTGAATCGTCAGAACTACTTCGATTTCTCGTTTTTAGTTCCCATCCATCGAGTCTTTATCAATTAGCAATCCATAAAGCTCTTCCATTTCTTAGTTCCAAAGCATTCTTTCAATTCTTCGTTATTTTTCTCTTCTATACTATATGCTCTTGGTTTCATGTGTTTATTCATTCGTCACAGACGAAATGGAAGGACTTCTATTGGAATCCTCATCGAAATTCAGAGTGGGATCGTAAAGGAAATAAGATCTATGGATAGTTCATATATAACTAGTCAATATCTAATATCACATATACATATGTTTCTTCCATAGTGTAAACCAACTATTGAATTCTCATCCTATATGCATTCGAATTCTAGAAAAAACATACACAACAATAGGTTTATAGCCATTACATATACCTAAGTCGATCCCCTAACCTATTTTTTATGAAGCCCATTTGTCACTTCCTCTTTGCCCTTTAGTTATCATTATCCCGTATGAATCCAAATGGGCGGGTTGGTTGGTTCATTATCATTAGCCCGAATCATTACATATCAATACAATATCAGGATTTGGTTGATGAAATTGCATGGAATTAATTCGAATTTTGGACAATCCTTGAATTAAAAAAATTTAAATGCCAATCCATCGTTCTATAGAAACATCGTTTTTTGTTTAATCACAATCAAAGTTAGATAGCATAACAATTTGGATTCAAATTATGAACCCTAATATAATTCTAATATTGTAATTGAATGAACAAATAGAAGTGGGGGTATGACATCAATCGGCCAAGAATCTTAGGAAAAAGATCTTTTAGATCTCTTTCCTTTATTTTAAATTCCCGAATATCAATCAGAAAAGCTAGTTAATGATGACCCTCCATGGATTCGCCTATATAAGCCGCGGCTAAAGTTGCAAAAATAAGAGCTTGAATCCCGCTTGTAAATAATCCAAGAAACATGACAGGTATCGGAACCACTGAAGGTACTAAAGAAACAAGAACAACAACTACTAATTCATCAGCCAATATATTCCCGAAAAGCCGAAAACTTAGTGATAAGGGTTTTGTGAAATCTTCTAGGATGTTAATTGGTAAAAGGATTGGAGTTGGTTGAATGTATTTACCGAAATAACCCAACCCTTTTTTGGTAAGACCCGCATAGAAATATGCCACGGACGTGAGTAAAGCTAAAGCAACGGTAGTATTTATATCATTCGTAGGTGCGGCTAACTCCCCATGAGGTAACTGTATTATTTTCCGAGGTAAAAGAGCCCCTGACCAGTTAGAAACAAAAATAAATAGGAACATAGTTCCAATAAAGGGAACCCAAGGACCATACTCTTCTCCAATCTGAGTTTTGCTCAAGTCTCGAATGAATTCAAGGACATATTCGAAGAAATTCTGACCATTGGTCGGAATAGTTTGTGGGTTCCGAACAGCTATAGCAGCTGAACCTAATAAGATAGCAATTACGACCCATGACGTAATAAGGACTTGGGCATGGACTTGGAAACCACCTATTTGCCAATAGAAATGTTGGCCTACTTCCACACCGGATATATCGTATAGCCCTTTTAATGTGTTGACGGAACATGGTAGCACATTCATATTGTCCTCTGGCAGAAATAGAACTAAAAAAGGAATTATTTTGATTCCACTATCTCTTTCTCAACTCGTCTACTTGAATCATATTTTTCGGATATCAAGTAATCACATAATATCCCCAGCTTTTTTATCTCTTTTTTGGTATTCAGAATATAGTAACCGATTCAAAAAATCTATGGAGTTCTCGAAGTAATTGACTTATCTTATTATTAATCAACGATTTGGGATATAGCTAGAACGGCCCTCACAAATGGCGAATACTAATTTGTTAAGGATTAATCGGATTGAAGCTATAGCGTCATCATTGGCTGGAATCGAAATATCTGCGAGATCCGGGTCACAATTTGTATCGATTAAACAAATCGTTGGAATTCCCAAAGTTACACATTCTCGAAGAGCCGTATATTCTTCTTGCTGATCAACGATGATTACAATATCAGGTAACCCCGTCATATATTTGATCCCACCCAGATATGTTTGCAAGTGATATAATTGTCTCTTCAACATTGCTGCATCTCGTTTCGGAAGGCGGTTGAGTCTTCCCTTCTTTTGTTCCGCTCTCAAATCCCTGAACTTATGAAGTCTCGTTTCTGTAGTGGACCAATTCGTTGACATGCCACCGAGCCATTTTTTATTAACATAATGACACCGAGCCCTTATTGCAGCCGATGCTACTGAATCAACTGCTTTATTTTTAGTACCAACTATTAAGAATTGCTTTCCTTTACTTGCTGCATCAAAAACTAAATCACAAGCTTCTGATAAAAAGCGAGCAGTTCTAGTAAGATTTGTAATATGAATACCTTTACGCTTTGCAGAGATGTAAGGTGCCATTCTAGGATTCCATTTCCTAGTACCATGACCAAAATGAACTCCTGCTTCCATCATCTCTTCCAAATTAATGTTCCAATATCTTTTTGTCATTTCTCCCCACGCTTCCCTTTTTTTTAAGAGATGAGATACCCTAAATACTAAATAAAGAATTGTTCCGATGGAACCTTTTACCAGAGATTGGCCGTTGATACACGGGCCAAGCCATAAATTCCTTTCTATTCACTATTATCTTTAGACCAGATAGTTTAAAGTTAAGTTAAAAGGATTAATCCGCTCTTAGGAATCATTAAATCCCGTAAATAATTGTTCTGATGGATCGTGGATATTCTTTGGGATGTAAGAATCAAATAATTCTTTGTGTTGGAACAAAATATCTCTAAACCCCCCTCGGAATAGGTTATTCTTTTTTAGTTCAAAAAGGGATATTGCTGTGTTGCCTTGAATGATACACTAATCCTTTGAATCCGGTACCAACAGG
>JAJJMC010018530.1:52500-56295 GCA_023531435.1 Papaver californicum | reverse complement strand
TCATTCTTCATCGAACCATATGGATCGATCTAGCAATGATGGAATGTATATTCTGTTTACTGAATCACATGAAATTTTACCCAACTTCATACCATTGAGCGGAGCAATAAGGAGAATTTTCTACTCAAATTAGAATTTGCAACAGGATAAAACATTCCTGGAATCATAATTATGCCGATTATACTTTTTTTAGAGTCTTGTATAGAATATCAAAAGGAATCCAATTTCTACCTATTATTATGATATTACAATCCGGTTGGGTACCAGAAAAAGAAATGATTCAAGGTTTGATCTGTTCTCTATGAATGAGAGAAAAAAAGAAAAAAGGAAGCACGATAATTCCTTATAGACATATATGGCTAAGATACCTGATTAGGATATCTTTGTAACAATCTCTGTTCCGGGGTTTACATATATATATAATTGTTGTTATAATGTAAATTTAATTGAAAAAGATTGATTATTGAAAAGAATTGATACTGATAAGTTGTGTATCAACTTCATTTTGATGCCGTTGTTAAGGAAACGAAATTGGAGTTCCAAGAACTCTTCATGAATTCAAGTCAATAGTTAATGGTTCCTATTTGCCCTGCATTTTTCATTCTGTAACTGAAAAAGCACATTCGCTTTTGAAAGATAAAAAAAGGGGGAAGTTTTTAGGTGTTGTTTATTTTGAGATTTGAGATACCATACAATCAATCGAAGGGAATCAACTGGGTTCAAAAAAAAGGGTTTTTTAGGTTTAGGAAAGGGATAAAGACAATGAGATTCAAGAAATAATAAAGAAGAGAGCGTTCCCTCTATTTTATATCCGTTTGGCGGCATGGCCGAGTGGTAAGGCGGGGGACTGCAAATCCTTTTACCCCAGTTCAAATCCGGGTGCCGCCTCATCTACAAAAACCGAGAAATACTTTCTTTTTTTGCTCAGCAGAAGCAATAGATTCGAGAGGAAACCAAAAGGAAAAAACCCTCTTTTGAAGAGATATGGGGTAGGTAGTGATCTACCTTGATTGTATATTTTATGCTTTTTGCTTATGAAGGTCAACAAAAGAAACTAAACAATAGGCCTTACTATTCCTACATCTTCCATTAAAGAGGATTTCCTTGATAATACAAAGAAAGTCCCTGTGTATCTTGCTTGTGGTTAATCCTTCCCTTTTCTACCAGAAATCATATAGGAACTTGTTGTGGGTGGATTTTTTGGATTGTTTGATCAATAGCGTTTGGTCATAATCCCTTTTTGACTCTGCACCATAGATTCCACTATTATTAGTGATCAATAATGGACGAATTCCTTCATATTCATAGAGATAGGGGACATAATTCACATGGATATAGTAAGTCTTGCTTGGGCCGCTTTAATGGTAGTCTTTACATTTTCCCTTTCACTTGTAGTATGGGGAAGAAGTGGACTCTAAAAGCACTACTAATTGAGTTGAGTAATCAAACTGTAGCCATTTTTTCATATATCGTAAAGGGATTTTAAATATGAAATTTCCATTTGCAAATTATATTGAATTACAGTAATGGACTATATGAAAAAAAACCTTTCAATCAAACAAAAAAATAGATGCAAGGAAGAACTAGAATTGGGGTGTTATTTACATGATGTACATCACATATATGAAATTTATAGATATGTACATATATGAAAATACAAGATACATATTGTAGATTAATCTAGATGAAGCCTATCCCTCTTTATACAGTACCAGTACAACTTGAGACAATACAATAATAGAAAGTATGGTAGAAAGAAATTGATATCTTTCTACCATACTACCGGATCTCATATACTGCTGATTCTAGTCCGCCCATTTCATTTAAGACGTGGAATGAAAATACCTTTCATTTCTTCAATCATTGATAAGAATAAAGAAGTCAAGCTTCATTCGAATCAATTATTTTGACTGACTGTTTTTACGTAGATGATAAGTAAAAAAGCAGTAGGAACTAGAATGAACAGCGCAGTAGCAATAAATGCGAGAATATTTACTTCCATAATCCCATCGTTTTTTACTTCACAATAACTCGGGATCTAATCCCATAGAGATGATAAATCTTCTCCTCTAAATTCAATGAAATGAATTGCATCCCAATGTTATTTGATATTGAATCGGATCAATATCATGAATAACAATATCTGAGCTTTCAGATCGATTCATTGTCGAGAATTGAATAGTATAACATAGGAGGATCTTTTATCCATAACGAATTAAAAAAGGAATTCTTGATACAACAAAGAATCCCTTTTCGTTTTTCATTCTTTTCTATAACCTACCGTCTTCCGTATACAACCAGCTGATGAGGTATCATCTGACCCGTCTTCCATTTCAATTGGTCACAAACCCAAACAGTAGAAATGAAATGGAAAAAAGTGAAGTTCGAAACTCATTTAGTTTGTTATGATCTAAATTTCTTGGAAGACAAAGAGGTGTAATAAAGATGGATTCGGGTATAAAAGATCTCGTTTTTTTAGAAATGTACTTTTTTGGAGTTTACTCTTGCTTCGATAGGACCCCTTCATCAAAGAAAAAACAGGAGAAGAAATATTATTAATTTCTTTATTAAGCGGGGTAGGGCAGATCTTTCTTTGATCTCTCTTTTTTTAAAATAAAAGCTTCTTTCGTTGGATTGAAACCGGAACATATATCATATCCGAAATTCGGTATGGAAGTGAGATAGATAGATTGTTTCCAATTAGGAATTGCGGTTCCCAAAAATAGGAGCTAGAAAATAAGGAGGTGGTTTTAATAGAATCTGAAAAGGATTCTGGCGCGCCAACTATGTTAAGGTCAAGTTAATTTTGTATCACACAATGAAGGAATTCAATTTGTAGGTATGCTCTCGGGAACCGGGTGGGTATTATATTGAATTCCATGGATCAGAACCAATAGAAAAAGGAAAACCTGTGCGGTATCTCTTGAAATCCCGAATAGGACCCTACCACCAATTGTACCAATCTAGCTCTCCCCACGAATCAGTACTAGTCGAGAATTAATGAAAATTCTTGTATTTCTTCGATGATAAAAAAGACCTCCGGCGGAAATTAGATCTTGTTTTCAGTCCTCCCTCTTCACCGAAAATAGAGAAATGAGTTGACGGATTCATCGGATCCTAGGTCGGGACTGACGGGGCTCGAACCCGCAGCTTCCGCCTTGACAGGGCGGTGCTCTGACCAATTGAACTACAATCCCAGGGAAATAAGATGTAAAGGATACATATTCTTATTATTAAATTCATAGCATATTTCTATTTAGAATCGCTGTATTGTAACAGAGATAGAAGCGATATGTTGATATTCATATGGGTATGGGCTTTAGTGAGAACGGCACGTATTACTAGTAGTCAAATCATTTCATAATAAATAAAAAAGAAAAAGTCTTTTTTTCTTTACCCCTCCCTTAGAAATTAAGGGTACAGACCAGATCATTAGAAAGTAGAATCTATGGGAACAAAAAAATTAAGGATATAGCATAAAAAAGTCTTCGTTTCTTTGTCTGGTTTCTGGAGGCAAAATTTTTTCTATTATCTCATGATGGATCGGCGGATTTTTGGGCCGAGCTGGATTTGAACCAGCGTAGACATATAGCCAACGAATTTACAGTCCGTCCCCATTAACCACTCGGGCATCGACCCAGGAAGAATCCATTTTAGACTTATGGATAAATCCATGATCAACCTCCTTTCGTAGTACCCTACCCCCAGGGGAAGTCGAATCCCCGCTGCCTCCTTGAAAGAGAGATGTCCTGAACCGCTAGACGATGGGGGCATACCCGCCGGATCGCCTACTAT
>JAJJMC010018530.1:10000-42500 GCA_023531435.1 Papaver californicum | reverse complement strand
TACTCCAGCGTCTAGAAATTGGTTAATTGGTAACGAGACATGTATTTGGTGTCCCGCCCAAGAAAGAGATCCAAGTCCTAGTAACCCCGCTAAATGGTGATTCAACATGGATTCTACATCTTGGAACCAAGCCAACTTTGGAGCAGCTTTGTGATAATGGAACCAACCAGCAAAAAGCATTAACGCCGCAAAGACCAATGCACCAATTGCAGTACAATAGAGTTGTAATTCACTAGTTATTCCGGACGCTCTCCAAATCTGAAAAAACCCAGAGGTTATTTGTATTCCTCGGAAACCCCCACCCACATCACCATTCAATATTTCTTGGCCCACGATTGGCCAAACCACCTGAGCGCTGGGTCTAATGTGAGTAGGATCGCTTAGCCATGCTTCATAATTGGAAAAACGGGCACCGTGGAAATACATGCCACTCAGCCAAAGAAATATGATGGAGAGTTGACCGAAATGGGCACTAAATACTTTTCGGGAGATCTCCTCCAAATCACTGGTATGGCTATCGAAATCGTGAGCATCGGCATGTAGGTTCCAGATCCAAGTGGTAGTATCAGGGCCTTTAGCTATTGTTCTTGAGAAATGACCTGGTCTGGCCCATTCCTCGAAAGAAGTTTTTACGGGATCCCTATCCACCAAAATTTTAACTTCTGGTTCCGGCGAACGAATAATCATTGAGTCCTCCTCTTTCCGGACAACACATACAAAGAGACCTGCCAACAGTCAAGTAATTAGTGAACTTCTGAAATCTATTTATAATTAGTTCCTTTCCTTCCTATCTCCCAGCTATTTATTTTGTTTAGTTATTTACTAGAGCAATTATGATCTGGAAGTCGATCCGGGGCAAGTGTTCGGATCTATTATGACATAGCCATGAGGCGCTCAACGGACCTTTATAATATTTGAAAATCCTTTCCCGGCTTTGACTTGACACAAAAACTCTTTTTTGGATTCATATGTAAATTACAGGTGCTTAGATGGAGCTGCTTCGTATCTTACATAGAACGTATGACTATTGCTCGATTCCAAATCACTTCATTGGGGCAGTCATGAATAAGACCAAGACCCCAGTATCCACATTCAAAGGCTTTTTTAGTTTGAATAGCAAAAAGGGATGTATGATGTACTGTAGTCGGGTATCGTTTATGCCTACGAGGTACTAAACGAAATAGAACAGAACAATCTTAGAAGGGATACAATGAAATTCCTTGATTAGCTCTTCCCAGAGGAAAGATCCATTTTTTTTACTGACGGATAAAAAGAGTGTTCTTATTCAAACCGCCGCGTGATCTTCAACCAATTATGCGCTTCAATATAATTACCTGGAGTAAGCGCTATAGCTTGTTTCCAATACTCCGCAGCTTGATCGGACCAAGCTTCCGCAATTTCAGAATCTCCCTGCCGAATGGCCTGTTCTCCTCGGTCGGAATAGGTGGGTCGATTCCTTCCCTTAGAACCGTACTTGAGAGTTTCCTACCTCATACGGCTCAGCAATAAATTATTTTGGTGTCCCATCTTATCTTAATCGACCCTATCTAACTAAATAAGATTTTTCATAAATCTATCCCATTTTTGTTTCTCGGGTTAACCAGAAGGGGTTAATTACATTTACATAAGTTTTAAACTTTCATTTTGATTCAAAATAAGTTTTATCTTTTCTCCTACCTTCAGAAAAATGAACCCCACTATAGTTATCTTTTTCTGAAAGGTAACTATCTCCGTTTCATTTTCATATAGAATCTTTGAAAAAGACTTTCCTCTCTAAGAAAGAAAGGACTTACTATCTTTGGGATCTGATGCTACACCGCTGCTCAATACCTTAGTGGATCAACCCTATTACATAAGTTGATTCCTAACTTATATCTCATATCATGACATAAGTAAGCAGTTTTTTCTTATTGTATCGACCCAAAATCTCACTAATTGATCTTTACGGCGCTTCCCCTATCAATTAGATCTTTTATCTATCCATAGAATATAGTATTATAGGCATATTCATTTCTTCATTTTTTGGCTTTTATGAAGTATCTTTCTTTGCTACAGCTAATAAAAATCGTTGCTTTGTACGATACATATGTAGAAAGCCTATCCTCTAGTATTTACTAGCGTATTTTATCTTTCTTTCCCTCTTTCTATAGTGGAGATAGTCGCACGTAATGACAGATCACGGCCATATTATTAAAAGCTTGTGGTAAGAATGGATTTCGTTCTAGTGCCCGGAAATAATATTCCAAAGCTTTTGTATGTTCTCCGTTACTTGTGTGGATAAGGCCTATGTTATACAGTATATAACTTCGATCATAGGGATCAATTTCTAGTCTCATAGCTTCATAATAATTCTGTAAAGCTTCCGCATAATTTCCTTCGGATTGAGCTGACATCCGTTACGGTCGTTCATTCTATTCAAAGAATCCCCGTTTCAGAACCGTACGTGAGATTTTCATCTCATACGGCTCCTCCCTTCTGTGCATAATGAATGATAATAATCCATGGAACCAAAAGAATATTGAAATATTCTCATTATGAACTGACAGGGACTAGTGTTTTTACAAGAAATCTCTAGCCAGCCTTCCTGCAAGAGGTCTTTTCTTAACACTAATCGTGTTGTTGCTAGATAGAAAAGGTTACTCCAACAATTTCTTTGTCCTCAACGCCCCCTATTTCCAGGAATTAGTCACTTCAACAGTCTTTGATGGTTATATAGGTATCCAAAGTACAAACGAGATGGATGTTTGTTGTCCCAACCATTCTTGTTAGTTCCGATCCCGATAAGGAAAGGGATAATTTATAACAAAGTTTTTTTTGTTGATTCCTAGGTGTAGTGCTTCTTCCCCTATGCCGCCTATTGGTACTGATGGAGTAGGATGGACCTCTAATACAGAAGAACCTATAGGTGTAACCTTTCGTTCAATACTAGATTAGAAAATTGAAGTATCTGAGGCTGCATCAATCGGGGATACACAATAGAAGGAATTGTTCTATTTCCAAACTTCACCTTCAAGAAGCGTAGATTTTTTGCAGATTTATTTCAATAAACGCCTTTCGTTTTATACCGAATCCAACCCTGCGTGCCTTTACTCGTAAGACGGAGAACACTAAATAGAATCAAATCACACCATCTCTATAATAGGTAAATGCCTCTTTTTCTCCGGAAGTTGTCGGAATTATGCGTAATAAGATATTGGCCACAATTGAAGAGGTCTTATCAATAAAATTTCCATTTATCCGTGATCTAGGCATAGTTCGCAATCCATTCTATAATTCTTCTCATTACCTCGCATGGGAAAAGAATCCCACAAACAAAGGAATTGTACAGGACGAAATAACATAAAAAAAGACTCGTTCTAAACATTCAATTAATATTTCCTACAGATTATGATTCAAAGAAGGAAAAAGAATAGAATAATAATTCTATGACCAAAATCCCATCCATTTTCATATTTCGAATTGTTATAATCGGTTAGTCGTACCTATATTGCAAAAATAAATATGAATGGCTCGCTATTCACCCGATTTCTGGGTCATAATCATAAAATTTTGTAGGAGAGATGGCCGAGTGGTTGAAGGCGTAGCATTGGAACTGCTATGTAGGCTTTTGTTTACCGAGGGTTCGAATCCCTCTCTTTCCTTATCTTTGCCTAATTCAAGAGCGTTATTGACCACAATGGATCAAATAACAAGGAATAGGATTATTCCACGAGGTAGACCTTTCTTTGAAATGAATTCTATATTCCTAATTGGGGTGGTACGAAAAATACTGATTAAAGGGTCGCCAAGACATAAAAAAATCCCCGCGGATCCATTTATGATACATGAATGGGAAAAATATCCGGATCAAACCCCTTAGCTTCGGTCAATTTACTTCGGCGAAAAGGGGGAAAAATTCTCCGAATCCTTGCCTTGCTATTTGAGTTAGGTTCAAGTCTGACGGGAATAATATTCTACGACTAGCAACTCGTTTATTTTCAAGCCGACCCACTTACTATCTATTATTTGATTGACTAACCCTTTATATTGGGATGAGTGAAGAGTCAAATGTTTTGGCAATTCTTCATGGGAGGATGAATCAAGATAATTTTGAATCAGAGCTTTGGATTTTTGTTCATCCCTCGTCGTAATAATATCTCGGGGTTTGCAGCGATAACTTGGTATATCTACTATATGGCCATTAACTAAAATATGTCTATGGTTAACTAATTGCCGAGCTCCAGGAATGGTCGAAGCCATACCCAATCGAAAAAGTATGTTATCCAAACGCATTTCAAGTAATTGTAGTAAAACCTGACCAGTTGACCCTTTGGCTTTTCCGGCGATACGAACATATTTAAGTAATTGTCGCTCTGTCAGACCATAATGAAACCGCAATTTTTGTTTTTCTTCTAGACGAATACGATATTGAGACTTTTTCCCAGAACGCGATTGATTTCTAAGATCATTTCCGGCTTTAGGCCGTTTACTAGTTAGTCCCGGTAAAGCCCCCAGACGGCGTATTTTTTTGAAACGAGGCCCTCGGTAACGAGACATAAAAACTCCTTTTTTATTTACAGAATAAACCTAAATTAAGACTGAACTAAACGATAAACGAAAAAAATATACTGAAGTTAAGTACTGTACTACAAAGAAGAATGAGATGAATTGTATCAATATTCAGACTCTTTTGTATATATAGCAAGGTAAGGAGACTTTGTCCTAATTTGTTCTGTAGAGATCTAACCAACCGCTCGAATCCGTTTTTTATTCATAGTTGGAAGTTCTTACGACATAATAGATCCACTATTTTTGAGAAAAGGAAAAAAGTATTTTCAATATACCTTGAGTTCAACCAGACATTATTAATCATGTAATAAAGTATAAAATGGAACAAAGAGAGAAAAGCCGGCTATCGGAATCGAACCGATGACCATCGCATTACAAATGCGATGCTCTAACCTCTGAGCTAAGCGGGCTCACATAACAGAAATTGTGTTGTGCATAGGAATTCAGTCAACTACTTAGCTCTTAGCTATTCAAAATCGATAATGAATATGAATAGAGAAAAAATGAATACTGAATAGAATGGTATTCTATAACAATATAATATAACATAAGAATTAATATAACGATAAATAGAGTGATATATGATATCAAAATTTTCAATGGGAAGAAATTCTACATTTTTTCTTTTCCATAATTCTCTTTTATATTTATAATTTATATGAATATGATTATCAATATCTTAATTCTAAATTATTAGAAATTAAGAAAAATATGGCATTCTAAAAAAAGAATCGAACGTTCAAGTATTTAAAATCGGGCGGGAAAAGTGAGAGGAAGAGAGGAATATATATGTGATATATATCCATCCATATTGAATTGCGGATACATCAATGATAGAATCATTTCTGATTAAACCAAATGTAGGTCCTTCAATAGAGAAAAAGGGGTAGATAAAAAAGAAATCAAAGAGGAGTAAAGAGAGAAACCTTTTAGATAGATAAGCTGTATCTAATGAATTCAACGGTTAACGGTTCCAGCATGAACGAAAAAAAGAAAGGGATGGCATCCCGGCCAGATCTTCGGCTCAAACTAAAAAGGGGATATGGCGAAATCGGTAGACGCTACGGACTTGATTGGATTGAGCCTTGGTATGGAAACCTACTAAGTGATAACTTTCAAATTCAGAGAAACCCTGGAATTAAAAATGGGCAATCCTGAGCCAAATCCTGTTTTCAGAAAATAAATTAAGGGGTTTCTGAAAGCGAGAATAAAAAAAGGATAGGTGCAGAGACTCAATGGAAGCTGTTCTAATGAATGGAGTTGACTGCGTTGGTAGAGGAATCCTTCTATTCAATTTGAATTTAAACTCCATAAAGAATGGGGGATAAACCTATATACGAGACGTACGTATACGTACTGAAATATCAAAGATTCTATGAATGCCGCCCTAAAATTTTTTTTACATAAAAAAAAAGGAATCATTTTTGTGAATCTATTCCAAGTTGAAGGAAGAATCGAATATTCAGTGATCAAACCACTCACTCCATAGTCTGATATATCTTTTGACGAACTGATTAATCGGACGAGAATAAAGATAGAGTCCCGTTCTACATGTCAATATCAATACAGACAACAATGAAATTTATAGTAAGAGGAAAATCCGTCGACTTTATAAATCGTGAGGGTTCAAGTCCCTCTATCCCCACAAAAAGGCCCGTTTTACTCCCTAACTGTTTATTTATACTTCTACTCTTTTTTCTTTTCGGCAGCGCCCGAAAATTAGCTATATTTATCATTCACTGTACTATTTCACAAAAGGATCGGAGCAGAAAAGCCTCTCTCGTATCACAAGTCTTGTGGTATATATGTACAAAAGAAAATCTATGATCAAGGAATCCCCGTTTGAATCATTCACAGTTCACAGCATTATTTTCAACTTCAAAAGTTTTCTTTTTTGAAAATTCCGGAAATTCCAGGGCCTGGGTAAGATTTTGTAATGCTTTTTGATTCTCTTGAATTGACATATACCCAAGCCCTCTAGTAGGATGGGGATGGTGCCTCAAGAAGGGTTGGGATAGCTCAGTTGGTAGAGCAGAGGACTGAAAATCCTCGTGTCACCAGTTCAAATCTGGTTCCTGACATTGAGTATCTACTGTTAAGTTCCTGACATTGAGCATCCATTATTAACCCACAGGTTAATAATAGATACTCATACAAATTCGATACGAATCAGCATACATACATGCTATCGTCCGAATGTCTAGAGAGAGAAAATCCTACCCTTTTTCTTAAAGTCTGTATAAAAAAAGAAATAGAATATCTTCCAAATTTGGGAATCTCAATGAGGACCCATTTTTTTGCGCATCCATATATCCATATATAGGAAAAAGAGTTCGATTACTCTGTTTGCTCTAGAAGAGACTGTAAAAAAATTCCTTGAATATCTCGCGGCGTAAAAAGAAAATTAGGTTCGTATCATTCAATGAGCATCTTGTATTTCATAGAATTTTGGAGCAATATAATCCTTACGTAAGGGCCATCCTATCCAACTTTCAGGCATCAAAATACGTTTCAGGCGTGGATGATTATCATAAGAGATTCCCAACATATCATAAGATTCCCGTTCTTGGAAATCCGCACTTTTCCAAATCCAAAAAACAGACGGAATTCTGGGATTTATCCTTGGGGCAAATACTTTAATGCATACCTCCTCTGGCTGATCCACACCATACTCTATTCTCGTAAGATGATACACACTAGCTAAGAGTCCGCCCGGTGCTACATCATAGGCACACTGAGAGCGTAGATAATTGTAACCATATACATATGAAATGACAGCAATGGAATGCCAATCCTCGGGCTTTATTTGTAAAGTTTCGACTCCTTGGTAATCGAAGCCTAAAGATCTATGAACTAACCCATGCTTGACTAGCCAAGCAGACAAACGACCCTGCATTTTTTTAATCTCTCCCGGATTTTCATTTGTATAAGTAGTTCACGTTTACGACGAAATTTTTGAAAATTGAAGTGAAGGGCATTTGCTATTCTTCTGCACAAAAGAAAAGCAGCCTCCCTAATTCACTAATTCGTGGGAAGATACTGAACTTTTGTATTTGAAAAATGTTTCATAAGGTATCTCTGAAGTGGATCGCGATTGATAGACTAATCCTTGATCATAATTTCCAGTATGCGTGCTGCGTCCAACATAAAACTTGTGAGTGGTAGTAAAACATCGATTATTCTGTTGAGACCCAAATCTATCCTCGTAGATTTCTCGAGATACCTTCTTACGAAGTTTTGTTATAGCATCGATAACTGCCTCCGGTTTAGGCGGGCAACCCGGCAAATAAACATCCACAGGAATTAGCTTATCAACTCCTCGAACAGTACTATAAGAATCAGTACTGAACATCCCTCCTGTAATAGTGCAGGCTCCCATAGCAATGACATATTTTGGTTCAGGCATTTGCTCATATAATCTTACTAAAGAGGGAGCCATTTTCATTGTTACTGTGCCGGCTGTTAAAATTAAGTCCGCTTGCCTAGGACTCGATCTTGGTACCAAGCCATAACGATCAAAGTCGAAGCGCGAGCCTATTAATGAAGCAAATTCAATAAAGCAACAACTGGTACCATACAGAAGCGGCCATAAACTGGAGAGTCTTGACCAATTTGAAAGATCATTTGATGTAGTTGAAATAACTGAATTTTGGGTTGTTTGATCAAGTACCGGAAACTCAATGGAATTCATAACTGTCTCAATGTCATTTTTTTCTTCTTTTTTCTTTTTATTGTCTGAATATTCAGGAGCTAAGACCATTCCAACGCTCCTTTTCGCCATGCATAAACTAAACCAACAATTAGGATAAGCACGAAAATTAAAGCTTCTATAAAAACGGATACACCCAATACATCGAAACTCATCGCCCATGGGTAAAGAAAAACCGTTTCAACATCAAAAACAACAAAAACCAGAGCAAACATATAATAACGAATTCGGAATTGTAACCAAGCGTCGCCCATTGGTTCTATGCCCGATTCATAACTAGAAAGTTTCTCCGGTCCTTCCCTAGTCGGGGCTAAAACTCCGGAAATGAAAAAAGCCAAAATAGGAATCAGACTTGATATTATTAGAAATGCCCAGAAAATGTCATATTCGTAAAGCA
Source organism: Papaver californicum (assembly GCA_023531435.1). Taxonomy (NCBI): domain Eukaryota; kingdom Viridiplantae; phylum Streptophyta; class Magnoliopsida; order Ranunculales; family Papaveraceae; genus Papaver; species Papaver californicum. Next base: position 33,846 of record JAJJMC010018530.1, on the reverse strand, counting down.
GAAACATAGATGCACTCCTATGAATGTGGAAAAATATATACCGTATTCTTCGATTCGATCTGGAATTTGAATTAAGCTATAACTTTTTAGTCGAAATACCAATGAATTTTGATTGAACTCCCCAGTTTTTTTGCTGTGGGTCATTCTTGTTTCAAGATTCATCGAGTGGAATCCGATTTTCACTTATTTCGATATGCTAGAGACATATTATGCTCTTATTACAAACTTATCGTTTTTATCTTGTCTCAAATTTTCTATAAAAAAAAGAGAAAAAAGAATTACATTACATCTTTTTTTAGTTCTAATTTATATAGAATTTTGATTAAGATTAAATTAAGATACTATTAAGAAAATGAACAATTCTATATGTATGTTATATCCTTTTTGAATATTCATATAATAAAACCGAAGGGTATTGGTTTATTCTTTTCATTAAGATCCAATCCAGTTAGAGGATTGTTGTTTCTATTGATTAGATACGGAAACTGAATGCATCGCCCTATTCTATTTTTTATCCTTGTTCTAGACTTAATGGATTTTATTCAATGCATTGAATTGAGAGAAACCCTTACATCTAACAACCCTAGGGTTCTATCCCCAATTTACATTTTTTGAGTCTGTACTACCTCGACCTGCAACCCATCCCCCCCAAAAAGAAGTGGGTTATTTAATTAGAACTCGAAGTCTTAAAAGAAGAATCTAGAATATCGATCTTTAGTACTTGAAATGGGTCCGAAAAGGCGAGAATACTTATTAATGTAATTAAAATGAGTTTTCAAAAGTAAGACCAACCGCTGGGTTAGCCTTCATGCAAAAAAAAAATTATGTTGAACGAACCCTATACAACGAAGTATATCACAACGGGAAAGTCAGCCGAATCCTAAATAATTTACAGAAGAAACTTCTTCTAATCGAATCGCGCTTTATCAACTCAAATGATTCGACAGACCAAATCCCCAAACAACTCATGGAAATCGATAGGGGTACAAACACTAATAGAGTTAGGAACCAGTCATTATCTCTGAAACAACGAATTGGGTTCTGCTCCCGAAAAAACGATGAGTTGGGGGCTTCTTAACTCGTCCAAGTGCAAACAGACCCTCAATCTTCTTGCATAAAGTAAGCATAGGTAGAATTGGACTGGTGAGCAATTGGATTGGGGTATATTGAGATCTAGAAAAAGAGATTTTGTACAAAAAGAAAAGGAATATCCCAAACCCTTTGATCCTGGATAGGAAAACAGGAAAAATTTGTGTGTAATTTATCCACAAAGAAGAAAGGACAGTTTTTTTATCCGAGATCAAACAAAGACTGATTGGGCCCACTGAAATGAATTTTGTCCCTTTCATGCTCACCCGCGGGGATCGCTCGGAGCATGTGATAATTATTCTATTTCGATGGGCCAAACGACTGTCCGACTACAACCAACAAACAAGAATGAGGAAATGAAAACTATAAAAATTTTTAGGGCTATACGGACTCGAACCGTAGACCTTCTCGGTAAAACAGATCAAACTTTTTATTATCGAAATGATTCGAACTGTTCCAAAGACCCAACATGCATTTTTTTTTGCATTGGGCTCTTTCATCAACTGATATAAATATCAGATAGTCCGCCATACTTTTTCTTAACAGAAAGATAACGAGATGGCTCCACGTGCTCTGATTCATTATTTAGATTATGATCCAGGAGCAATACCAAAGTGTTTCAAAGAAGAGTTACCTTGACGTAGGTCTGCCTCTGGCCTAGATCAACCTAAGTTAAATGGAGTCTCTATCGCTCTGCTCAAAGAGTCAAATATGAAACTTCATACACCTTAAAGTTCATATTACGAAAAGATATTTTTTTGAGGTCCTTATACTCATTATGCCTAGCATTGAATGGGCTGTGTATTCACCTTATCAATTATCGAATCAATGATGGGTTCTATTTGGAGCCTAAATTGGCACCCAAAGCGGACCGAACCAACTATTTGTCAGGCTATTGTTCCCTCGAATATATAGAGTAAGACACCGATTTATCAATAAGATCAATTTTTTTGATTGCATGATGGACTCCCCTGAAAAACATTGGCGCGCGTGTAAACGAGTTGCTCTACCAACTGAGCTATAGCCCTTGTGATAGATAGTTTATCATGGAAATAATTTCTTGTCAAGATGAATCTTCTATGATCCAACATGATAGCTTCTGATCTGTTTCCTGCCAAGAATTGGTATTGCTTCGAAATAAGATTGCATCTATAATTCATCGATATGACAAGCCCCTTTCTTTCTCTTTGTGATGATAAATGACCTACTTAACCCAGTGGTTAGAGTATTGCTTTCATACGGCGGGAGTCATTGGTTCAAATCCAATAGTAGGTAGAACTTATTAGATACCGGAGTAATTAGTATCTAATAAGTTTTTCTACCCACCCTCCCTTTTATTTTAGAGAAATGCCATTACAGTTGATTCGACTCAATCCGCAGAACCAAAATATGGTGTATAAACGGAATTCACTTTTTTATTGGGGCGCACCAATTAGTTATGAAATTGAATTGATAGCCTCTACTCGCGTCCTAGCTCGTCTGACGGCTAAATTCGCTTCAATAGTTTGTCTCTTGCCCTCAGCCCGACTTAAGTTAGCCTCAGCTATTTCAAGAGCTTGCTGAGCTTCTTGTGGATCAATGTCACTACCCTTCTCCGCATCATTTACTAAAATGGTAATCTCATTATTGCCTACTCTAGCAAAACCACCCATCAGAGCTATTTTTAACCATTGGTCATTAAGGCGTAGTCTCAAAATACCTATATCTACAGCTGTGGCAATAGGGGCGTGGTTTGGTAATACACCGATTTGGCCACTATTAGTAGATAAAACTATTTCTTTCACTTCTGAATCCCAAACAATTTGATTCGGGGTTAGTACACAAAGATTTAAGGTCATTTATTCAATTTGCTCTCCACTTCTAAGTTCACAGCCTTCGCGGTAGCTTCATCGATGTTACCTACCAAATAAAAGGCCTGTTCAGGAAGACCATCTAATTCTCCGGAAAGGATCAGTTGAAACCCCCTAATGGTTTCTGCTAGACCAACATATTTCCCTGGAGAGCCCGTAAATACTTCTGCTACGAAGAAGGGTTGTGATAAGAAACGCTCAATTTTTCGTGCTCTTGCTACGGTTAAACGATCCTCTTCAGATAATTCGTCCAACCCAAGGATAGCTATAATATCCTGAAGTTCTTTGTAACGTTGTGAAGTTTGCTTAACTCTTTGCGCAATTTCATAATGTTCTTCACCAACGATGCGAGGTTGGAGCATAGTTGACGTACTATCAAGAGGATCTACTGCTGGATAGATACCTTTTGAAGCTAGTCCTCTTGATAGTACGGTAGTAGCATCTAAATGTGCAAATGTCGTGGCAGGGGCAGGGTCGGTCAAATCGTCCGCAGGTACATAAACTGCTTGAATAGAAGTTATAGACCCCTCTTTGGTAGAAGTAATTCTTTCTTGCAAAGTACCCATTTCTGTACTAAGGGTAGGTTGATAACCCACAGCAGAAGGCATTCTGCCTAATAAAGCAGATACTTCGGATCCTGCTTGGACAAATCGGAAAATATTGTCGATAAATAGAAGGACATCTTGTTCATTAACATCCCGGAAATATTCTGCCATGGTTAGGGCAGTCAAACCAACTCTCATACGAGCTCCCGGCGGTTCATTCATCTGACCATAGACTAGAGCTACTTTTGATTCTGCAAGATTTTGTTCATTAATTACTCCAGACTCTTTCATTTCCATGTAAAGATCATTCCCCTCACGAGTACGCTCGCCCACTCCGCCAAATACGGATACGCCTCCATGAGCTTTGGCAATGTTGTTGATCAATTCCATGATAAGGACTGTTTTACCCACTCCAGCCCCCCCGAATAGTCCTATTTTACCCCCACGTCGATAAGGAGCTAAAAGATCAACTACTTTGATCCCTGTTTCAAAAATAGATAATTTTGTATCTAATTGTATAAAGGCAGGCGCAGATCTATGAATAGGAGATGTTGTGCGAGTATCTACAGGACCTAAATTATCAACAGGCTCTCCAAGAACGTTGAAAATTCGTCCGAGAGTCGCCCCACCAACTGGAACACTTAGAGCAGCTCCCGTGTCAATAACCTCCATTCCTCTCTTCAGACCATCTGTAGCACTCATAGCTACAGCTCTCACTCGATTATTTCCTAATAATTGCTGTACCTCACAAGTAACATTAATTAGCTCGCCGTCAGTATTTCGGCCCTTAACTACCAAAGCGTTATAAATATTAGGCATCTTACCCGGGGGAAAGGATACATCTAGCACCGGACCAATGATTTGAGCGACACGCCCCAGGTTTTTTTCTTCAAGTGCGGAAACCCCGAGACCCGAAGGGGTAGGATTTGTTTTCATAATGATAATAAAGTGAAATATGTAGAAATTCTTTGCATTTTGTAAACCGAAGAAAAAATGTCCGATAGCAAGCAGGTTGATCGGTTAATTCAATAATAAATAGGAGTTAGCACTTGATTTCGTTGGTACCATTCAAGCGACTCCAATTCGATTGTTTACTCGTTCAATGAGTGAATTTTCCAATTTCACAACCTAAAAAAAAGGTAGATGGATAAAAACCATGAGGGAGCGTTTCAGTTCTCTAGCATTATAGACAATCCCACCCATATTTTCTATGGAATTCGAACCTGAACTCTATTTATGATTCATTTTTTTTTTTCACATTGGCCATTGTTTCTTATTTCAGCATATAGTTTTCCGCCTCTTCTCTACCTTTTCAGGGACGAATTCCAGATAGTTTTACATCTAGGATTTACATATACAACATATAGCACTGTCAAGAGTGAATTTCCTTTTTTTTCTAAATTTAGATTAAAAAAAGTACGGGATTAGAAACTTGAAAAACAGGGATTGGGTTGCGCCATACATATGAAAGAGTATACAATAATGATGTTGATGTATTTGGCGAATCAAATACCGTAGTCTAACAACCAACCATTCTGATTAGTTGATAATATTTGTTGAGAGTTTTGTGAAAGATTCCTGTGAAAGGTTTCATTAACGGCTAATTCATGTCGAGTAGACCTTGTCGTTGTGAGAATTCTTAATTCATGCGTTGTAGGGAGGGACTTATGTCACCACAAACAGAGACTAAAGCAGGTGTTGGATTCAAAGCTGGTGTTAAAGATTACAAATTGACTTATTATACTCCTGACTATGAAACCAAGGATACTGATATCTTGGCAGCATTCCGAGTTACTCCTCAACCTGGAGTTCCACCTGAGGAAGCAGGGGCCGCGGTAGCTGCCGAATCTTCTACTGGTACATGGACAACTGTGTGGACCGATGGACTTACCAGCCTTGATCGTTACAAAGGAAGATGCTACGACATCGAGCCCGTTGCTGGAGAAGAAAATCAATATATTTGTTATGTAGCTTATCCTTTAGATCTTTTTGAAGAAGGTTCTGTTACTAACATGTTTACTTCCATCGTGGGTAATGTATTTGGGTTCAAAGCGCTTCGCGCTCTACGTCTGGAGGATCTGCGAATTCCTGTTGCTTATGTTAAAACTTTCCAAGGCCCACCTCACGGTATCCAAGTTGAAAGAGATAAATTGAATAAGTATGGTCGTCCCCTATTGGGATGTACTATTAAACCAAAATTGGGGTTATCTGCTAAGAACTATGGTAGGGCGGTTTATGAATGTCTCCGCGGTGGACTTGATTTTACCAAGGATGATGAAAACGTGAACTCACAACCCTTTATGCGTTGGAGAGACCGTTTCTTATTTTGTGCCGAAGCAATTTATAAAGCACAGGCCGAAACAGGTGAAATCAAAGGACATTACTTGAATGCTACTGCAGGTACATGTGAAGAGATGATGAAAAGGGCTGTATTTGCCAGAGAATTGGGAGTTCCTATCGTAATGCATGACTATTTAACGGGGGGATTCACTGCAAATACTAGCTTGGCTCATTATTGCCGAGATAATGGCTTACTTCTTCACATCCACCGCGCAATGCATGCAGTTATTGATAGACAGAAGAATCATGGTATCCACTTCCGTGTACTAGCGAAAGCATTACGTATGTCTGGTGGAGATCATATTCACTCTGGTACCGTAGTAGGTAAACTGGAAGGGGAAAGGGAAATAACCTTGGGCTTTGTTGATTTACTACGTGATGATTATATTGAAAAAGACCGAAGTCGTGGTATTTATTTCACCCAAGATTGGGTTTCTCTACCGGGTGTTCTGCCTGTGGCTTCAGGTGGTATTCACGTTTGGCATATGCCTGCTCTGACCGAGATCTTTGGAGATGACTCTGTACTACAGTTCGGTGGAGGAACTTTAGGACACCCTTGGGGTAATGCACCGGGTGCCGTAGCAAATCGAGTAGCCCTAGAAGCGTGTGTACAAGCGCGTAATGAGGGACGTGATCTTGCTCGTCAAGGTAATGACATTATCCGTGAAGCTTGCAAATGGAGCCCTGAGCTAGCAGCTGCTTGTGAAGTATGGAAGGAAATCAAATTCGAATTTGAAGCAATGGATACTTTGTAATCCAGTAATTACCATTCGTTCCTTTAATTAAATTGCAATTAAACTCGGCCCAATCTTTTACTAAAAAAGGATTGAGCCGAATAATGAATAAGGTTCCTATTTCATTTTCCAGGCATATATACATACTGGATTTCGGTATACAAAATCTTAAATACAAGATCTAAGACTCAACAATGAAAATCCTTCAGTTGTTGGATCCATAATTAATCCTATGGATCCTTGAGATGGGATTAGTAGAATATTTTCTATACCCCTAAATTCCGGACTATGGTCGAATCGAGCCAATGGTCACAACGCTTTATCCCCGTCCCGTATATTGTCCTTTTCCTTCCGCATTGCAATAGAAACTTATTATTCTCCAAAGTTCTCCAAAAATGAATTCTTCCTAGGAGAGAACAAATTTTTTTGATTCGAATTTGTACATGGCACGGGATAACCCTCTCTTTCTATTCTAATTGAAGAAAGGGTTCCATCATATAGATTGATAGTGAAGTGATATCCAGATTCCCACAAAAAAAGATTTTTTTTCAAGACTCATCCGTGATTAGTTAATTATTCTATTGGATCTATATGCTTATTCCGAGAGGATATATTCAAATGATTATTCATCGAATGACTATTCATCTATTGTATTTACATTCAAATAGGGGGGCAGGCAAGCTCTATGGAAAAAAGGTGGTTCCATTCGATGTTGTTTAACGAGGAATTAAAACATAGGTCTGGGCTAAGTAAATCAATGGATAGTCTTGGTCCTATTGAAAATACCAGTGGAAGTGAAGATCCCGTTATATATGATAGGGATAAAAAAATTGATAGTTGGGACGATAGTGATAATTCCAGTTCTAATAATATGGATACTTTTTTCGATGTCAGGGACATTCGGAGTTTGATCTCTGATGACCTCTTTTTAGTTAGGGATCGTAATGGTAACAGTTATTCGATATATTTAAATATTGAAAATTTTCTTTTCGAGATTGATAACGATCGCTCTTTTATGAATGAACTAGAAAGTGCCTTTTTTAGTTATCTGAATAATGGTTCTCAAAGTAACAATCACAACTACGATCGTTATATGTATGATACTCAATATAGTTGGAATAATCACATTTTTCATTGCATTGATAGTTATCTTCGTTCTGAAATCAGTATTGATAATTACATTTCAGCCGGTAGTTACAATTACAGCGACAGTTACATGTATAGTTACATTTGTAATGAAAGTGTAAATAGTAGTGACAACGAGAGTTCCAGTATACAAATTAGCACAAATAGAAGCGATTTCAATATGAGAAGAAGATATAATGATCTCGATATAAATAAAAAATACAGACATTTGTGGGTTCAATGCGAAAGTTGTTATGGGTTAAATTATAAGAAATTTTTTAAGTCAAAACTAAATGTTTGTGAACAATGCGGATATCATTTGAAAATGAGCAGTTCAGATAGAATCGAGCTTTCGGTTGATCCGGGCACTTGGGATCCTATGAATGAAGACATGGTTTCTATCGACCCCATTGAATTTCATTCAGAAGAGGAACCTTATAAAGATCGTATCGATTCTTATCAAAGAAAAACAGGGTTAACCGAGGCTATTCAAACAGGCATAGGTCAACTAAATGGTATTCCCATAGCTATTGGGGTTATGGATTTTCAGTTCATGGGGGGCAGTATGGGATCCGTAGTAGGCGAGAAAATTACCCGTTTGATCGAGCATGCGACTCGTAAAGCTCTCCCTCTTATTATAGTTTGTGCTTCGGGAGGAGCGCGCATGCAAGAAGGAAGTTTGAGCTTGATGCAAATGGCTAAAATATCTTCCGCTTCATATAATTATCAATCAAATAAAAAGTTATTCTATGTATCAATCCTTACATCTCCTACAACCGGTGGGGTGACTGCAAGTTTTGGTATGTTGGGAGATATCATTATTGCCGAGCCTAATGCCTACATTGCATTTGCGGGTAAAAGAGTAATTGAACAAACATTGAATAAGACAGTACCTGATGGTTCCCAGGCGGCTGAGTATTTATTCCACAAGGGCTTATTGGACTCAATCGTACCACGTAATCCTTTAAAAAGTGTTCTGAATGAGTTATTTCAGCTTCACGGTTTCTTTCCCTTAAATCAAAATTCAATCAAGTAGAGCATTCAATTCCGTTTTTTTATTTGCGGAAAAGAAGTTTTTTAGTTATCGGTAAAGAAAAAAAAGAAGAGTTCGTTTTCATTACGGGCATAAGATCCATTTATATTGTAAGAAGAATCAAAAGTTTCGGATACTTACTTTAAAATTTTTCCTCTAGAGCTGTATTTTATACCTATAATTGGTGCTATATTCATGATTAGTAATCAGGAAGTTTCGATCAACAGGATAAAAGAATGCATTCTTCTTTTGTTTTGGCAAAATTTTATGAAGAAAAAGAATTTCATCTTATCCTCTTACGTATTATAGATATAGAAAAATTCAAATATATAAAATAATAGAATTGAAATCGTGCCTATTTCAATATCTCCCGTGAGAACTCATATTTAGTTCTACATTCCTTGCACTTATTATTCTATACTTATAATAAATAGATATACTTATCATAAGATATCTTTATAACAGGTACAAATTTTAAATCGAGGTATCCATTCTATGACAACTTTTGATTTACCCTCTATTTTTGTGCCTTTAGTGGGCCTAGTTTTCCCGGCAATTGCAATGGCTTCTTTATTTCTTCATGTTCAAAAAAATAAGATTGTCTAGATCCCTATGAAGCAGACGCTTTTATATCTAACCAATTTGATGAATTATTTCTAATGGTTCACATCGTAATAGTGCTAGTTGATGAGAGTTACTTCGGGAACAAAAAAAGTAAAGTAAAATTCATTTGGGTTATTCTCTCAATTCCAAAAAAATGCAACTTGATCTAGTATGAACTGGCGCTCAGAACGTATATGGATAGAACTTATAACGGGGTCTCGAAAAACAAGTAATTTCTGCTGGGCCTGTATCCTTCTTTTAGGTTCACTAGGGTTCTTATTGGTTGGAACTTCTAGTTATCTTGGTAGGAATCTAATATCCTTATTCCCGTCTCAGGAAATCCTCTTTTTTCCACAAGGCATCGTTATGTCTTTCTATGGGATCGCGGGTCTGTTCATTAGCTCCTATTTGTGGTGCACAATTTCGTGGAATGTAGGTAGTGGTTATGACCGATTCGATCGAAAAGAAGGAATAGTGTGTATTTTTCGTTGGGGATTTCCTGGAATAAATCGTCGTATCTTCCTTCGATTCCTTATGAGAGATGTCCAGTCGATTAGAATCGAAATTAAAGAGGGTCTTTTTCCGCGTCGTGTCCTTTATATGGAAATCAGAGGTCAGGGAGCCATTCCCTTGACTCGTACTGATGAGAACCTGACTCCACGAGAAATTGAACAAAAAGCGGCGGAATTGGCCTATTTCTTGCGCGTACCAATTGAAGTATTTTGAAATGAACTGCGAAGAATTAATGTTTTGTTAGCATGGGGAAAGAAACAGAACTAATGAATCTTCATTTTATAGAACTTAACTTAAGTTTTTTCAGAACGTTCATTCGAGCAAAAGTGGATGTATATGGAATAAACAGAAAACGAAACTTTTTTTGTGGAAACAAAAAAAACGCAATTCTTTCAGACTATAATTTTTCTTTTTTGGGGGTCTACTATTTTGAATTGTTACGTTAGATACAGATGGATTCTATATTGTAAATAACTCCTCTTTTTTTTTGTCAAGCGATTTTTCTTTTTCTACGCCTTTTTCCTGCTTGATCATCAATGATTAGATCCCTTAATAACTATAAATATCCAAACTTTCTCAGGTTTTGCCACTCATTTTTGATTTCACCATTATCTCAATATTTTTCAAAATTTCCCTCCATTATTCCTGGGCTGTAGGTAGCCCTTCGCAATAATTGATCTAACAAAGGCGGCTCTTTCGGACATTAATCGAAAAGATGCAATTGTTTCTAATTTGACTAATGTTTCTAATTTGACTAATTGAAAGACCCGGAAACTTTTTTCTTCATTCGAAGCGAAGCAAACCCTTACTCTTATTTCTATGTTCTTTCTTGATCCAAGGACTAACTAAAAAAAAAAGGAGGCGTAGATCCATAGGTTCGATACCTTGTTATCGAACTCATGCTTCATAGAAATATTCGATCGGATAGAGTCGACGAAAGAGGTAGTTTCATTAGTAATTTACAGATTAAAAATGCCACAAAAGAAAACATTCACTACCCTCACATATCTTGCATCTATTATATTTTTACCCTGGTGGGTTTCTCTCTCATTTAATAAAAATATGGAATCCTGGGTTACAAATTGGTGGAATACTAGGCAATCCGAAATGTTTTTGACTGATATTAAAGAAAAGAATCTTCTAGAAAAATTCATAGAATTAGAAGAACTTTTCTTTTTGGACGAAATGATAAAGGAGTACCCGGAGACACATATACAAAAACTACGTATAGAAATCCACAAGGAAACGCTACAATTGGTCAAGATGCACAATGAGGGTCATATTCATAGCATTTTGCACTTCTCGACAAATATAATCTGTTTCGCTATTCTAAGTGGTTATTCTATTCTAGGTAATGAAGAACTTCTCGTTCTTAATTCTTGGGTGAAAGAATTCCTCTATAACTTAAGTGACACAATAAAAGCTTTTTCTATTCTTTTATTAACTGATTTATGTATCGGATTCCATTCGCCTCATGGTTGGGAACTAATGATTGGCTCTATCTCCAAGGATTTTGGATTTTATCATAATGATCAAATTATATCTGGTCTTGTTTCCACTTTCCCAGTAATTCTAGATACACTTTTAAAATATTGGATTTTCCGTTATTTAAATCGCGTATCTCCGTCACTTGTAGTGATTTATCATTCAATGAATGACTAAAGGCTGATTCACCGATATTAATCAAATCATAATGTTTGTTACTTTGTTTGTACATACATAAACAAAGCATTCCAAATCTTACTTACCTTTTCTATTTATACCCATCCCAGAGATTCTTCCTGTATTCCATTCCAGTAAAATTATTCCATTACAATAGCAGAATCGTGGATAGGGAACTATACTAGTAACCTACCTAATTTATTGTAGAAATTCTCGGGATCAACGATTGGACCATGCAAAAAAGAAATATCTTTTCTCGGATAAAGGAGCAGATGGCTCGATCCATTTCTGTATCGATCATGCTATATGTAATAACTTGGCCATCTACTTCATATGCATATCCCATTTTTGCGCAGCAAGGTTATGAAAATCCACGAGAGGCGACTGGGCGTATTGTCTGTGCCAATTGCCATTTAGCTAATAAGCCTGTGGATATTGAGGTTCCACAAGCGATACTTCCTGATACTGTATTTGAAGCAGTTGTAAGAATCCCTTATGATATGCAACTGAAACAGGTTCTTGCTAATGGGAAAAAGGGGGCTTTGAATGTAGGGGCTGTTCTTATTTTGCCTGAGGGATTCGAATTAGCCCCCCCCGATCGTATTTCTCCCGAAATGAAAGAAAAGATGGGCAATCTTTCTTTTCAGAGTTATCGTCCCACAAAAAAAAATATTCTTGTGATAGGTCCTGTTCCAGGTCAGAAATATAGTGAAATCACCTTTCCAATTCTTTCCCCAGACCCCGCTATTAACAAAGACGTTCACTTCTTAAAATATCCTATATATGTAGGTGGGAACAGAGGTAGGGGTCAGATTTATCCCGATGGGAGTAAGAGTAACAATACAGTCTATAATGCTACATCAGCAGGTATAGTAAGTAAAATTGTACGTAAAGAAAAAGGGGGATATGAAATAAGCATAGCAGATACGTCAGACGGTCACCAAGTGGTCGATATTATACCTCGAGGACCGGAACTTCTTGTGTCAGAAGGCGAATCTATCAAGCTTGATCAACCACTAACAAGTAATCCCAACGTGGGTGGATTTTGTCAGGGAGACGCAGAAATAGTACTTCAAGATCCATCACGTGTCCAAGGCCTTTTGTTCTTCTTGGCATCTGTTATTCTGGCACAAATATTTTTTGGTTTTGAAAAAGAAACAATTCGAGAAGGTTCAATTGTCTGAAATGAATTTTTAGGTCCACGGATTTATTAACATAAAGTTCATAAAAACCAAATTCTTCTTGATCGATGTAATTATGTATGGTTAAAAATAGGATTTAGTTTACTTGCTTTGTTGCTACTGTTTGTTTTTATACAAGATATTGGAAAGTACTTAGCTTTGACTTTTACTGCTAGTAATAGACTAGTATTATATTGTGAAGAACGCGTTATTTGACGTGAATCCAACTCCCTTTTTCAATCCAAAAAGGAGTGGCGTTACTATCTCACTATTGTCAAATTTGAAATGCCACGAAATACATGAAATCAAAAGTATCCTATTCTATATAGAAAAAGGGAATCAAATTCGAATAGGAGTAGATAATCGACATAAGTGGTAGGAGAATATAAAGCAAGGAATAAATGAAAGGAACAACCTATTATAGGAGGGATTTTTTCTCTTTCTAATCTTCGACACAAGAAAAGGGTGAAATTTTCTTTTCTTGTGTCAAAAGAATAATGATTCTTAATCCCCTTACGCCTAAAAAGTACTATTCCCTTTTTTTAGGTTTATCGGAACCTCGCCTCTTTGGATTTATAAAAAGTAGTGGACAATAAAAAAGGGGGGTGGATTCGCTCGTTGAGTAACTCGAACTTCTTCGATGAACTAAAAAAAAAAAGGAAAACTTTGATGAGATAATAAAATAAATGGAGTAAGCTTCTATTAGTATAGAAATTCTTTGGATGATGTCTCATATACAGGAATCCACATTATGTATGTCATTCAGAAAATAGATTAATTCCCGCCCTTTTTTTCGATTTCGGACGAATACCTACTATGTAGGAACAGGTATTATGAATCCAATCAATAGAGTTAATTCTCCAAAAGCAAGCATCATCTTAAAAAAGAGCTATTTGAAACATCGGAGCAAAAGGCCCACTTTTTTTTTACGAATAGAATAGTGTGCTTGTATTAACTGGATTATCTGCAAACTTTTTTTATGGAATGAAAAAAAATTTCGTTGAAAAAGTAAGAGCTCAACGGGACCTTACCCCTCGAATTAAACAAAAGGGGTAAGGTCCCGTTGAGCTCTTACTTTTTCCTGTCTACAACTCAGTTCATATTATTATTACAGGGATGAGCCCAACCCGGAATATGAACCGTAAAAGAAAACACCTATTGAACCGATCACAGGAATACCGGCTACAGTACCTATCAACCAAAGAGGAATCCTTCCAGTAGTATCGGCCATTTACCCCACTTCCCTCCACATTTCATCAAGTGGTCATGCTAGAGACATAAACAGCCATGGATAATTTTGAGATGAGATCCTTCCGAGTGGGATATAGAGAATTCGCACTATTCTCTCCCTTTTTCTTAATTGAAGAAATAATTGGAAAATAAAACAGCAAGTACAAAAATGAGTAATAACCCCCAGTAAAGACTGGTACGATTCAATTCAACATTTTGTTCGTTCGGGTTTGATTGTGTCATAGCTCTATAATTCAATTCGGGTTAGGTTTATCGTTGGATGAACTGCATTGCTGATATTGACCCCAAAAAAGAAACGGTAGGTACAGCTAGTCCGTGAATAGCTAACCATCGCACTGTAAAAATTGGATAGGTTCGATCTATAGTCATTGGGGCCTCCTAAAAGGATCTACTAAATTCATCGAGTTGTGCCAAAGGATCAAAACGGCCAGTTATTAATGGAATTCCTTGTCGACTCTCTGTAAAATACTCGTTTGGCCGAGGGCTTCCAAACACATCGTAAGCTAAACCCGTGCTGACGAATAACCAACCCGCAATGAATAGGGAAGGTATAGTAATGCTATGAATGACCCAGTATCGAATACTGGTAATAATATCACCAAAAGCGCGTTCTCCCGTGCTTCCAGACATGCTGAGCTCCACATATTCTTGTACAGTCAAAGGGGATCGATTCCGTGAAAGATGGGATCAGTAAGTGGAAACCCACGGATCCTTAATCTTTGTTAGATCGTCAATAGTGTACCGAAGGCGTCTTTAGAGTATACCGAATCAGTATAGCTACCCTTCTTCTGACACAGCAACGCAATTTAAATCAGTATCCAAAAGAAGTGTTACATAAACTCTTTCTTCCTTTTTTGTTCCTTATATATAAGGATGATGTGCTATTCAACCCAAAATTTCTGTACTGTAGTAGTATAGGGTTCTTTTCATTACTCGCTTTGGGCTAGAAACTGAAGATCTGGTAAAGCTTGAGTTCGCCGGGTTGGGTTCTAATAATTAATGAAAGATGTTATCATATTCACACAATTCTATTAGATACGAAATCTAGAAACCTCTTTTCTTGGTTGTATATAACGGGTTTTTCTTCGGATCCTTTGAGTTCAAGGAATGGATTAGTAGTACAATAATAGGAGTAGATAGTATTTGACCAAAGAAAAAAAGGAAGAATCAATCAATATTCGTGATGCAACCATTGTCGTATTACAGCCAAAGGTTCTTTTCCTTCTTGACCTAGATACAAGAGAGGGATTCCCTAATATGGAAAGGCGGCATGTAGAACCTAAAAGGAAAAGATAATAGAATGACTAGTTTTAGAATTGAGTTGTCCCGAAATAAAGCTTTTATTTCGTCCAGCGATCGTGCGATACTTTTTTCTTAGCATTTGTGAGATATTATGTACAATTAAAGAGCCTACGACTTTTTTTATGAGGTTAAAGGTGTTGTGATAAGGTCCTTTGCTCCAAAAAGGAAACTTGATTATATACAATTGAAAAAGAAATGATCAAAATAGAAAAGATTTTCTATTTGATTCCATAGTGATTAAAAAAGAGTTTACTTTATGAAATGAATGAAATTCCACTACAAAGTTTTTTCTTTTTACTTGACTCAATAGTTGCTCAACGAATCTGTTGATTCAAAATAACGGAATCGGTAGATGTTAGAGATGATGGATCACTAGATCAATCTTTTTTCTACTTCTGTCACCCTATCTTTGTTAGTGCCGTCTATAATGATTGATGAATCAAAAACTTTTCATTGGAGCAGATTTTGTCAGTTTTTTTTTTTATGTAAACTTAGGTAAATGTTTTATCACCATATGTATAAAAAGACCGTATCTTATTTAGCTCCTTTATGCCTACTCTAACTAGTTATTTCGGTTTTCTACTGGCGGCTTCAACTATAACTCCCGCTCTTTTTATTGGTCTGAGCAAGATACGACTTATTTGAAATGAATTGAATGAACAATTAATAAAAAAACCTTTTTCTGTGAGATTCTAGGTATTCTATAGTGACTTCCCGCGTCAATTGTCAATTCTTGATCATTGAGATTCATTATTGCTTCGGATTTATATTTAAGAATAGATATTACCTCTCTTTTTCCTCTTTCAAACAAACCGAAATGATTGAAGTTTTACTATTTGGAATCGTGTTAGGTCTAATTCCTATTACTTTGGCTGGATTATTCGTAACTGCATATTTACAATACAGACGCGGTGATCAGTTGGACCTTTGATTAAGTAACATCTCGTTTTTGATTGACCTCCTCCTTTTTTAATTCAAGGAGGCCAAATTAAGGTTGCTGTTTAAGTTGGTGGAGTTATTTCATTGTAATTCGAGAACAGAATCACGCTCTGTAGGATTTGAACCTACGACATCGGGTTTTGGAGACCCACGTTCTACCGAACTGAACTAAGAGCGCCTTCTTATCACAATAGATAAGACCATAAAAAAGTATTATCTTTGTAGGCCTAATATACTTTGTATGTCTATAGTATCATAATGTATGTACAATTAGGATCGATCTCAATTACTGTCCACGGGAAAAGTAATAGGTAGGGATGACAGGATTTGAACCCGTGACATTTTGTACCCAAAACAAACGCGCTACCAAGCTGCGCTACATCCCTTTCAATTGGTATACAGTGTCATTGTAGAGAATCCCTGTCTTGTTTTCCACATCATTATTTCCCCCCTATAATAAAAAATTTCGCTTGCAATTTGTTCTTTTTGGTCTCATATAACATATAATAAAAGAATTATTTACATATGAAATCCGTCGGATAGAGAAATGAATATTTGTCGGTAATACTCAGGAAGAGGGGGGCGTCTTTTTCTGTTTTAAGGAAAGGGAAATCTTATCTACCGGGTCGTTGTATATATCTATTTTTGTTAGGGATTTCACTTACTAATACAAGTGATCCTTAACCACATATGCATCTGATCATATATGTATTACAATAAAGAAGGAGAGTTTGCAATGCGAGATATAAAAACATATCTCTCTGTGGCACCTGTGCTAAGTACTCTATGGTTTGGGTCTTTAGCAGGGCTATTGATAGAGATTAATCATTTATTCCCAGATGCGTTGACATTCCCGTTTTTTTCATTCTAGTTATTGACATGGGAAGGGATGAAGAAGATTAGTGAGATAATAAATTATCTGTGACTAATCCTTCTTCCTCTCTTTGTTTTATTCTTTTTTCCTATTTTCAAAATATAGAAGGACAGAAAAGGAAAAAACAAAAGTGGATTCAATCTCAGTGAAACTTGGGTTAGACTCAAAGGGCCTAAGAAAATAGAAATAAATGGGATCTAGGGAAACTAAAGAAATCATACAAGATATTTAAATGAAATACTGTATGTACTAGGATTCAAAATAATTGATAGTTATAAATTGTTGTATTACTTATTCTTTATATTACTCTATTGATTGCAACAAAATCTTTTGAAATTTGATTTCGGGTCGAAAATCAAAGAGTTGGGTAAATCCAAAATTCAAGGGAGGTTCATGGGCAAGGGTAAAGATGTTAGAGTCAGAGTTATTTTGGAATGTACCAGTTGTATACGAAACCGTGTTAATAAGGAATCATCGGGCGTTTCCAGATATATTACTCAAAAGAATCGACACAATACGCCTAGTCGATTGGAATTGAGAAAATTCTGTCCCTATTGTTGCAAACATACAATTCATGGGGAGATAAAGAAATAGACCGAACCAGAGGTAGAGGGTGTGTGTGCTACCCTTCGAAGTAACAAGAATAAATTACATATAATATATAGAAACAAATCAAATCCTATTTCAGTCGGATCAAAAAAGAATTCGAATTCAGAAATAGGATTTTCGGGATAAGGAATAAACAATGGAAAAACCCAAGCGACCTTTTCTTAAATCCAAGCGATCTTTTCGTAGGCGTTTGCCCCCAATTGGATCGGGGGATCGAATTGATTATAGAAACATGAGTTTAATTAGTCGATTTATTAGTGAACAAGGAAAAATATTATCTAGACGAGTGAATAGATTAACCTTGAAACAACAACGATTAATTACTATTGCTATAAAACAAGCCCGTATTTTATCTTCGTTACCTTTTCTTAATAATGAGAAACAATTTGAGAGAACCGAGTCGACCCCTAGAACTACTGGTCCTAGAACCAGAAATAAATAGGCCGCCCATGCCTCAATTGAATAAAAATTCCAACCCGAACCCCAACTCTGGTTGGTGTTTTGTTCAAAAATTCGAGAATCTAGATTGTATTGTCATGTCATAAGAAAAAAAGAATTGGGGAAGAAAAAGAGAAAGTCCTTAATTATTATTATGGAAACGTGTTAATTTCTTTTTACTACTTTATTATAGTAATTTATACCCTACCCTCCCGGAGTTCATTCTCCGGGGAACTCCGTTTAGATCATTCTGGTGGATTCCTTACAATCCCCTTATTTAATGATCTCGTTGGAAATCATGTAAAGACAATTCCTATTTGATATAGCTATTTGTGCAAGTATTTTACGATTAAGAAGTAACTGCCCCTTGCGCAGATCATGTATTAATCGACTATAACTATAAGATATCCTATTCTCACGAATTACTGCATTTATACGAGTGATCCACAAACGACGAAAATCTCTCTTTTGCCTGCCCCTATCCCGATGAGCCGAAACTAAAGCTCTCATTTTCTGTTGAGTCATAGTTCGAGTAAGTCTTGAATGCGCCCCTCGAAAGGTTGATGCAAATAAACGCATTTTTGTTCTACGTCTCCGAGCTATATATCCTCGTTTAATTCTGGTCATTGAATCAAATGAAACTTTGATGAATAACTAATTGATTTCTTTTCTTTCAGTCATTCTTTCCCCCCCTAGTCTATTAATAACAAAACTGATTCTTCCGATGTATAAAAAAAAAATTCCAATGGCTTTTGCTACTACGACCTTCCCAACCACGATTTTTTTGAGGCATTTCATTTCACCTCGAAATAAGAAATTGTATTGATACTTGGTATCAAAAAAAAAGTAAATAAAAAACGAAAAATTGTGGGTTCCATCGTTTCTATGGTTACGGTTTAAACGGTGAGGTCCTTTCTATACACCGGAGCCTCTTACCTATTTAGTAACTTGTACAGTTCACACTCTTTGGCTCTACCCATGAATTATCCAGTAATAGGTCTTTTCACAACTAGATCTACCCATACAGTAACGGCATTTCATTATGAAGGTTGGTTAGGTAGCTGACCCTGTTAGTCCGTTTTTGCAAGAATGGGAGCATAATCTTTCTGCTTCTAAAATACCATTCCATTCCCCCGCTTAATGGATAACCATTTGCTACCAATGGGGAGTTGCTTCTCATCTCCAGTTGAGATGATTGGATTTATACCAAAGGAAACCATAAATTTCATACACAATAGAGGTCCTTTTTTCGATAGTGATATGGGGTTTTTCCATTCCTATTCATTGGTACCGATCATTGATACTGTCAAAAAAATCTCCTTTCTTTTGTTCCAGTTCATGATCTGAACGAGTCGCACATACACCCTAGTACATGTTCCTCGACGCTGAGGACATCCCCGAAGGGCGGGGGATTTTGTGACATTTCTGATTGGCTGTCTTGTATTTCTAATAAGTTGTTTAATAGTTGGCATGCTGGATCGTATACAGAATGGGCTGGTTTAGATCGATCCTAACCGGATGATTATGAATTCCTCTCGTTTCATTGAATATTTTCCCACTACCACTTTTAACCTCGGTAAGAAAATAAAATAGGAAATAACATAGCTCAGTCAATTATGGTTCGAAACGGAATGGAATCACAGATTTACGTGAAGTCCCCGGTATTTTCGACCGCTACAAGATCAACAATTCCATGAGCTTGGGCTTCTGTTGCTGACATAAAAACGTCCCTTTCCATGTCTTCGGATACAACCCATAATGGATTGCCCGTTCTTTGTACATAAACCCTTGTGAGGGTTTCGCGAAGTTTCAGCAGTTCTTCCGCTTCCAGGACAAATTCTCCTGTTTGTGCCTCGTAAAAAGAGCTAGCAGGTTGGTGGATCATTACCCTGATGATATAACATAATGAATGCTTCCTCTGTCTCAATGATAGAAAGAGACAAGAAAAAATCGAATTGAAGAACCGTACAGGCATTTTTTGCGCATTGCATACGGCTCTAGAATGGAATCTACTTTTACCTAAAGTGGAGGATCTATCAAACCCAGATCGGTAAATAATCCATTTACCACCCTTTCTTTCGGGAGAGTTAAAAAATACTATGATGGTTCCGTTGCTTTATATATTTATCTCGTCTGTAATTCAGCAATCCCAAAGTTTCTTTTTGATCCGATCAAATAGGGAAAGGATAATCTTGTGTATGTTTTTTCATTTTAATACTATTTCGTAACAGAAATATAGGAAAGAGCCCTCTGATGTGTGATGTGAAAACAAAAAAGTTTGTGACGCTGAAATCGAACCCCGATAGATAAAATCAAATCAGAAATTCCTTTTGTCTCATACTACTCTCTCGATACGGAATCTCATGTTATAAAAGAACAATGATGGTTTGCTCATATCGAACTCGAAGTGCCATGCTATTATTACTTTATTTTTCATATTTTATCTGGCGAAGGCATAGTCTTCTTTTTTCTCTCAAATAAAAAACTCATTGGCGCCAAGCGTGAGGGAATGCTAGACGTTTGGTAATTCTCCTCCGACCAGGACGAAAGACCCCATTGAAGCGGCTAATCCCATGCATATTGTATGTACATCTGGTTGCACAAATTGCATAGTATCATACATAGCTATTCCGGGTGTTACCCACCCACCGGGGGAGTTTATAAACAAATAAACATCTTTTGTATCATCCTCTATAGTGAGATATATATCATGAGACCCATAAGTTGATTTGCGATCTCGCTATCGACTTGTTGGCCTAAAAAAAGTATTCTTTCTCGATGAAGTCGGTTGATTAGGACAAAATTGTATCCCTTAGGGACCGTACACGCACCTTTAGATGCATACGGTTCAAAAAAAAAGAATCAATGTGTCGATTCCAGCCCTCTTTATTTTCCCCTTTTTTCATAGGAGGATTTTTCTAACTCCTAATGAATGAAGGGCCTTTAGTCTTCTATTTTTCAAGAAAGCAGAGCAGGGTTTTGACTCACTTACCCCTAAAAAGAGCTCACTAAATTTACCCTCATTGATATATTGTTTCATCGAAATCCAATTCCGATTACGATGTCATTTTCTTGTTCCGGAATGGGCCTCTTCAATTCGTTTAGGTTTATGCTCTACTCCGGGGAAAGATTTACCCGACCTCTATTTGCACATATAGGACAAATGATCCCAATACCGCTTCTTTTGTTTGCTAATACTTTTTTTATTCATTTTATGTCTTCCGCTTCCGCCAATCACTGGAAAAGTATGATGACTCACTCCGTCGATTGATTGGCGGTTTGAGGTCGCTGGTATAATATAGGAATTCTTTATGATACAAAAGGTAATCATACATATTTTACCGATTGGGTTTTTTTGAACGGAGCCTGGATACTTCATTTTTTTGGTCCAACCAAGCCAACCATAAATTCTTCTAATTGAAAAATGCATATTGATCCCCCAAATAAATTGCTCTAATTGCACTTCACGCTTCAAATTATTGATGGTTCAATCAATCTTTCTTGGGTGAAACAGAGGATATCTCGATCGGGGGAGAAAACGGGGAAATCCCATATGACCCAATATGTCTGACAAGTCGCACTATACGTCAACCCAAACCGAATCTTCCTCTCCAGGAATCCGAAAAGGTACTTTTGGAACACCAATAGGCATTAAATGAAAGAAAAAGGTTTTTAAGTACTAAAATTTCACTTTGATGTGGAAACGTAACAACGGGTTTTCTTTTTTTCATAATATTTATGTTTTCGGGTTTTATCCATAGATTGTAAAGTTCATCGAAGAAGATGGAATGAATAAAAAAAATTATTATGAATGAGCTGCGATGTTCAAATGATGAACAAGCATCTCTAATTCACTCATCTAAAATGGGACCCATCCCCCCATTGCGTATTGGTACTTATCGGGTATAGAATAGATTTGCTTCTCTTTGTTCCTACGAACAGAATTTTTCTGTTATTACCAACGGAATGCAATATAAATGCACCCTTGCTCCGAGATAATCCATTGAAAAGGAGAAGTCCATAGCATAAGCAGAGTCTTTTCCAATGCGATAAAGTAACATAGTATCTATTTTTCTTTGATAAAGGGGTATTTCCATGGGTTTGCCTTGGTATCGTGTTCATACCGTTGTATTGAATGATCCCGGCCGGTTACTTTCTGTCCATATAATGCATACAGCTCTAGTTTCTGGTTGGGCCGGTTCGATGGCTCTATACGAATTAGCTGTTTTTGATCCCTCTGACCCAGTTCTTGATCCAATGTGGAGACAAGGTATGTTCGTTATACCTTTCATGACTCGTTTAGGAATAACGAATTCCTGGGGTGGTTGGAGTATCACAGGAGGGACTATAACGAATCCGGGTATTTGGAGTTACGAAGGTGTGGCCGGGGCACATATTTTGTTTTCTGGCTTGTGCTTCTTGGCAGCTATCTGGCATTGGGTATATTGGGATCTAGAAATTTTCTGTGATGAACGTACAGGAAAACCTTCTTTGGATTTGCCCAAGATCTTTGGAATTCATTTATTTCTATCAGGGGTCGCTTGCTTTGGGTTTGGCGCATTTCATGTAACAGGCTTGTATGGTCCTGGAATATGGGTGTCCGATCCTTATGGACTGACTGGAAAAGTACAATCTGTAAATCCTGCGTGGGGTGTAGAAGGTTTTGATCCTTTTGTTCCGGGAGGAATAGCCTCTCATCATATTGCAGCAGGTACCTTAGGCATATTAGCGGGCCTCTTCCATCTTAGTGTCCGCCCGCCTCAACGTCTATACAAAGGATTACGTATGGGTAATATTGAAACTGTCCTTTCCAGTAGTATCGCTGCTGTCTTTTTTGCAGCTTTCGTTGTTGCTGGAACTATGTGGTATGGTTCAGCAACAACCCCGATCGAATTATTTGGTCCTACTCGTTATCAATGGGACCAAGGATATTTCCAGCAAGAAATATATCGCAGGGTTAGCGCTGGGCTAGCCGAAAATCAGAGTGTATCAGAAGCTTGGTCTAAAATTCCCGAAAAATTGGCTTTTTATGATTACATTGGTAATAATCCAGCCAAAGGGGGATTATTCCGAGCGGGTTCAATGGACAGCGGGGATGGAATAGCCGTTGGGTGGTTAGGACATCCTATCTTTAGAGATAAGGAAGGCCATGAGCTTTTTGTACGTCGCATGCCTACTTTTTTTGAAACATTTCCAGTAGTTTTGGTAGACGGAGACGGAATTGTGAGAGCCGATGTTCCTTTTCGAAGGGCAGAATCCAAGTATAGTGTCGAACAGGTAGGTGTAACTGTTGAGTTCTATGGCGGTGAACTGAATGGAGTCAGTTATAGCGATCCTGCTACCGTGAAAAAATATGCTAGACGTGCTCAATTGGGCGAGATTTTTGAATTAGATCGTGCTACTTTGAAATCCGATGGTGTTTTTCGTAGCAGTCCAAGGGGTTGGTTCACTTTTGGGCATGCCTTATTTGCTTTGCTCTTCTTTTTCGGACACATCTGGCATGGTGCTAGAACTTTGTTCAGAGATGTTTTTGCTGGTATTGACCCAGATTTGGATTCTCAAGTGGAATTTGGAGCATTCCAAAAACTTGGAGATCCAACTACAAGGAGACAGGTAGTCTGAGACAACATTGCTCCGGTTTCTTTCGACTCTATTTTCTTTTTGTGATTTAACATAACATAAGGTACTGGAGAAATCTTGATTTGAATCACCTTTTTTTCTTTGATTCTTGTCCTTTCTTTATCTTATCTGGGAGCTG
>JAJJMC010018530.1:0-5000 GCA_023531435.1 Papaver californicum | reverse complement strand
GGCAGCAAACGGTGTCCCTCTTCTTGTGCCCCTGAATCCACAAGTACCGGCGGAGGACCAAGAAACCACCCGACCCCGTACATCTGTAACTGTTACAATGGTATTGTTGAAACTTGCTTGAACATGAATAACTCCTTTTGGTATTCTACGTCCAGTCTTACGTGAACTAATACGTCCATTCCTACGTGAACCAACTCTTGGTATAGGTTTTGCCATCTTTTATCATCTCATCAATATGAGTCAGAGATATACGGATATATCCATTTCAGGTTAAAACAGATCCTTCATTTTATTTGTACGTTGGGTCCTTTTTCGAAGGATTATCCTTGTCTCTGTTTATGTCTCGGGTTGGAACAAATTACTATAATTCGTCCCCGACGGCGAATCAGTCGACATTTTTCACAAATTTTACGAACAGAGGCCCTTATTTTCATATTTGTCATTCCTTACCTTAATTCCGAATCTACTCCTTGGAAGAAAATAAGTCTCTTGGAATTTTGAACCTCGAGTTGTATCCCCACGAAAATAATGTCGAAAAAAATACACCTAATCGTTCGAATCTTTATTGCGGAGTCTATAAATTATACGTCCCCTTGTTGAATCATAACGACTTACTTCTATTTTGACTTTATCTCCTGGTAGTATCCGTATAAAACTACGTCGGATCCTTCCTGAAACATAACCTAGAATCAGATCTTCATTATCTAAGCGAACCCGGAACATGCCATTGGGAAGTGATTCAGTAATTAAACCTTCATGAATCCATTTTTGTTCTTTCATTTCAGGTAACCCCCTTGAAGTATCAACTAATGGAGGAGGAGTGATATTAGGCAACCAGTCCTTCCTCTTTTTTTTTTTTTCGCAATATAGGAAGTTACCAATTCAATTCAGATATCAGAAAGATCACCATATATAACACAAAATTTCTCCTCCGATTCCTTCTAGCCGAGCTTCTCGGTCTGTCATTATACCTCGAGAAGTAGAAAGAATAACAATCCCCATTCCTCCTAAAATCCTAGGAATTCGTTGAGAGTTGGAATAGATTCGTAGACCGGGCCGGCTGATACGTTTTAAAATTGTTCTATATGGCCCTTTCCTATTCCTTCTATGTCGAAGGGTTGAAACCAAGAAATTTTTGTTGCTTTCTCGATGTTTTCTCACGTTTTCGATAAAGCCTTCTCGTAGAAGGATTTTCACAATGTTTTCGGTAATATTCGTAGATGCTATTCGAACCGTTCCTTTTTTATCCATGTCAGCATTTCGTATCGAAGTTATTATGTCAGCAATTGTGTCCCTACCCATGATGAACTATAATTATTGGTGCCTCCGAGTTTTAATATAATCAACATGCTCGTTATTTTTTTTATTATAAAGTTAAGGGATATACGTGATACATAATCTACAAAATTAATTTAATTCATTCCCAAGACCCTACTCTATCATATCACGGGCTTGTCTATTAGTCTTTATTCTAGATAGTATTTATAATACCTCAGGAGCTAATGATACTATTTTAGTAAAATTCAACTGTCTCAATTCCCGAGCGATCGCACCAAAAACCCGAGTTCCTTTTGGATTTCCTTCTTGATCAATGACAACTGCGGCATTGTCATCATATCGTATTATCATACCGTTGTCACGTTTAAGTTCTTTACATGTACGTACAATTACAGCTCTGATCACCTCTGATCTTTCTAGAGGCATATTGGGCACTGCTTCTTTGATTACAGCAACAATAACGTCACCAATATGAGCATATCGACGATTACTAGCTCCTATGATTCGAATACACATCAATTTTCGAGCCCCACTGTTGTCCGCTACATTTAAAAGGGTTTGAGGTTGAATCATATCATTATTTTTTATCGTTTCTTTCAATGCAAAGAAAGGGCAAAAGAAAAAAGAAATATTTTTTGTCCAGAAAAAAAGGCCTGCGGTTGTTTGTTTTTTCATCACAAAGACTCCTTTCCTTTGGTTGCACATCCCTATTCTGCAATAAGGAATTGAGTTCGTATAGGCATTTTGGACGCAGCGATTGAAATAGCTTCTCTGGCTACAATTTCTGATACTCCACCCATTTCATAAAGTATTCGACCCGGTTTAACGACAGATACCCAATATTCGGGAGATCCCTTCCCCGAGCCCATACGCGTTTCTGTAGGTCTTAATGTAACAGGTTTGTCTGGAAATATACGTACCCATATTTTTCCACCACGACGCGCATATCGTGTCATTGCTCGTCGCCCTGCTTCTATTTGTCTAGATGTGATCCAGGCCGGTTCAAGTGCCTGAAGAGCATATCTACCGAAACTAATATGATTGCCTCGGTAAGATATTCCCTTCATTCTTCCTCTATGTTGTTTACGGAATTTGGTTCTTTTGGGGTTATAGTTGATGGTTGTTTGTTATTCTCAATTCCATCTCTACTGCAGAACCGGACATGAGAGTTTCTTCTCATCCAGCTCCTCGCGAATGAAATGATTCCATAATATTACGAATATGTATTGAATTTCTAATAGACTGAATCATAGGTTTTTTGAGATCTAATCTGTCACGTAAAAATTTATATATCTTGGGTTTTATATACAACCGGAAATATACCTCTAGAATATAGAATTTTTTTTACGAATCTTTATTTTGACCTTTATTGAATCCAAAAAACTTAGCAATCCAATAAGGCCTTCGCGGGCGAATATTGACTCTTTCAATATCTGTTTAATTCGTAGGGTCAGTCCTTGACCTCTCAGAATAAATGAATAGGTTTCCTGGTTCTTTCCGCCATCCCACCTAATGAATCATTAGGATTCGTTTTCAATGGAATCTTCTGCAGTCATAGGTTCCGTCGTTCCCATCACTTCTTGGTTAATGGCTAGGCCTGAACTCTGCAACGGAGCTCCTAATTCAATTTGTTGTTCCTGAGTCAATCTACTCAGTCTTTATTGACTCGAAGCTCTCTTTTATTTGTATTTCTTTTTCCTATGAACCGGATTCATTTAATGATTAATTATGATTATGGCCGAATCCATATTGATGCTTTATTACACTGCCTTTGTATGAGATTATTCATAGACCATACATATTGGAATCATATATCATTGATATTCTCCTTCTCTCTTTCTCTCCCCCTTCCATTTATCCACATCCTTTTTTTTGTTTCACATCACAATCCACGATCAGATTGGTTTTTCTTTTATGTATATGTAATATAAAAAAGATTTCAGTTGCTACAACGATATGATCAATACATCATATAGTGACTGTTTCTTTGGATCCCGATAATACGAAGCAATGAGCTGGTTATTAGTTACATAGTTCTTAGTTCAGACTTTGGGGCCGTCCTTTCCTTTTTTAATCTAATCTAAACTAAAAAAACCGACGAGTCACACACTAAGCATAGCAATTATACCAAAGGGTCAATCTAATTTTTATTTAACCCTATAGAATTAGAAGATTTGAAATTAATCATTTTAGATTAAAGAGAAAAAAATGAAAGGTTTTTTTTGTCCAGTGCTAGATAGAAAAGTAAAAGAAGAGATCTTTGATTATTTCTCGTCTGCAAATATCCAAATTTTTATGCCTAATACCCCATAAATAGTCCGAACTGTATACGAACAATAATCAATTTTAGCTCGAATGGTTTGTAGGGGAACCCTGCCTTCTCTGATCCATTCGACACGCGCAATTTCTTTTCCGTCGATACGTCCTGCAATTTGTACTTGAATTCCTTTTGTATCTGCTTGCTCAGTTAATTCAATAGCTTTTTTCATTGCCTTTCGAAATGAAACTCTATTTTTTAATTGCCCAGCTATAAATTCGGCAAGAATATTAGGGTCTCCATAGGGTTTTGCAATTCTTGTAATAGCAATGTTGAGTTTTCGGTTCACAGAATTAAAACCTTTTTGTACATTGATCTGTAATTCTTCAATTCCTCTCGGTTTACCCTCTATTAACCATTTTGGAAATCCCATATAGATTATGACCTGGACCAGGTCGATTCTTTTTTGAATCTCTATACGCGCAATTCCCTCTACACCCGAAGATATTCTCATATTTTTTTGTACATAATTCTTGATACAATCCCGTATTTTTTGATCTTCCTGTAGACCCTCAGAATAACTTTTTGGTTGTGCAAACCAAAGGGAATGGTGCTTTTGGGTTGTACCAAGTCTAAAACCAAGTGGATTTATTTTTTGTCCCATACACCCTCGCTTTCTTCATTAGCCCATTTTAGTCTTTCGTGCTCTACCATACATAGATACCTCTCTCTAACATCCGTATATTTATCTATATATACATATCCCGTTTTTCTTAACCATATGAAATAGTCTTGATCTTTAGATATATCTTTCAATACAATAGTTATATGACAGGTGGGTCTTTTGATCGGATAACTACGTCCTCGAGCTCGAGGCTTTAACTTTTTCACAATAGTACCCTCGTTGACTTCGGCTTGACTAATGATTAAATCTGTTTCCTTGAAACCCATATTGTGACTAGCATTTGCTGCTGCTGAATAAACCAATTTAAAAATAGGATAACATGCTCGATAAGGCATGAGTTCTAGTATCATAAGTGTTTCCTCGTAGGAACGCCCACGAATCTGATCGATTACTCTTCGTGCTTTGTGAGCAGACATACATATATGTTGACCTAAAGCGGATACTTCCACATCTGGGTCCCTCTTTATCATAAGGTTAACCTCCCACTAATGAACGACGAGCACCCATATTAACTTTATTATTATTAACATTAACGACGAGATTTATTATCGCTTCTCGCATGTCCCCGGAAATTTAGAGTAGGTGCAAATTCTCCCAATTTGTGACCCACCATACGATCTGTTATATAAATAGGCAGATGGTCTTTTCCATTATGAATAGCAATTGTATGGCCGATCATTGTGGGTATAATGGTAGATGCCCGGGACCAAGTTACTATTATTTCTTTTTCCCCCCTGATGTTGAGCTTTTCAATTTTTGCTAATAAATGATTAGCAACAA
>JAJJMC010018526.1:0-12454 GCA_023531435.1 Papaver californicum | reverse complement strand
TATGTCGCCAATCGGAGCGTTTTCCAGAATAAGATGTTCCTGGATTTGAATTTTATTGTAAGTATAAACTCACAAAGAATTTTATTGTGAAATAAATGACTGAATAAAAATTTAAAAACCTGTGTTGGCCTCCAAAGTTGTGCTATTATTTATGGATAATAAAGCTTTAAGTATTGTGCATTCCAAGGATGTTGTAAGGTGTCTCCTTGCATATTTCGGAGATAGTACGATCCTGGTCCCGCTGATGCGTGTATTATATATGGACCGTCCCAAGTTGGTGCGAACTTTCCAGCACTTTTGTCCCGATGGTATTCTGGGATTTGCCGTAAAACATATTGTCCTTGGATAAAGTTTCGGGACTTGACCCTTTTGTGATAATCCCGTGCCAACCTTCTTTGATAGTTCTCCATTTTCTGGAGTGCCACTTCCCGCTTTTCTTCTAAATCATCCAACTTTTGTAACATTAAATCTGTATTTAAATTCTTCTCCCATGCTTCTGTTCTTGTCGTGGGTAAAATGACTTCAGTTGGTATGACTGCTTCTGCACCATATGCGAGGAGGAAAGGTGACTCTCCAGTGGATTCTTTTCTTGTGGTGCAATACGCCCATAGTGTATTATGCAATTGTTCACACCAACGCTTGTGATATCCATCCAATGTCTTCTTCAGATTTATTGCAATTGTTTTATTTGTGGATTCGTCTTGTCCATTACTTTGGGGATAGAATGGTGCGGATTTGTATTGTTGAATATTATATGTTTCAAACAACATATCGATGTTCTTTCCTTGAAATTGCTGTCCATTATCAGAAACTATGGCTGCTGGGATCCCAAATCTACATATGATATTTTCAAATAAAAATGTAAATACAACGGAATCTCTGATTCGAGCTAATGCTTTAGCTTCTACCCACTTGGTGAAATAATCGGTAGCCACTATTAAATATCTTCTCTTTTTGGTTCCCTCAACTAACGGACCAACAATATCTAATCCCCATTTTGTGAATGGCCACGGACTGAGTATAGAATTTAGCTCTGTGGCTGGTGCTTTGATCTTTTTTGCAAATCGTTGGCATTCTTCACATCTTCGTACCATGTTGTCTGAGTCCTTTTGCATGGATATCCAATAATAACCTTGGGTTTTGGCTTTTAACGCAAGTGATCTTCTTCCACTGTGGCTTCCTGCATCCCCATAATGTATTTATTTGAGTATCTGAATTCCTTCTTGTTGTGATAGGCATCGGGATAATGGCCCGAGAAATGATTTTCGATACAAAATTCCATCCCGAAGTTGGTAGTTATCTGATTTGAGTTGAACTTTTCTTGCTTCCTGAGAATTGGTAGGTAATATGTTATCTTGTAAGTATTGATGAATCGGAATCCTCCAATCTGATCCACTTGATTGATCACCTATTTTTTGAGGCATAGATGGAGCATTTTGTATTGCGGGATCATTATTTTTTCTGTTACATTTTCTTATATATTATGAAGTACTCTTATTTGGATGGATGGTTCATATATTCTTCCGACTTTTATTGCCGTGATACTAGGGTCGTTTACCATGGAAGAAATGAATGCCAAAGCATCAGCATGTCGGTTTTTTTCTCGGGATAGATGCCGGAAAGTAATGTTTGGTATTTGACTTGCTAGAATTTGAACGAGATCTTTATATTGTGCTAAATCTGCATCAAGTGTTTGATATTTTAATTCGACTTGTCGAATTACCAACTGTGAATCACTTGTAAGTCGAACATTGCTGATTCCCAGTTCAATGAGGAGTTTTAGAGCATGAACCACAGCTTCATATTCTACTATGTTATTTGTATGTTCTTCAAATTCAAGACGAAATGAATGAATCATTCGATCTCCCATTGGTGCAGTAATCACAATGCCAATTCCTGCTCCTTCTTTGTTTCGGGACCCATCAACAAAGACTTCCCACCTTTGAGAATTTGCTGAGTTTAAAATATCTTGTGGGTCCTCTTCCTCGCATCCTGGTAATCCTTTAATTATAAATAAAATAAATTGTTAATGTGATAGAAATTTTAATAAAAAAGTTTTTTAAATGAATAAACTGCTTTTTCCCAGTTATCGGACCTTGAATTTCATATTCTTCTTCAATTGGGAAATCTGCAAGGAAGTCAGCTAAAGCTTGAGATTTTTGTGCGGTCTGCAACTCATAAATGATGTTGAATTGTTCTAGCTGTGCGTTCCACTTAGCGATTCTTCCCACTTTTGCTGTATTTTTCAATACTGATTGTAACGGTGCCTTGCTCGGGACACGAACATAATGTGTGAGAAAATAAGTACGTAACTTTTGAGTGGCAAAGACTAATGATAAGATGAGTTGTTCGATCTTTGTGTAATTTTTTTCTGCTGAATTAAGGGTTTTGCTGATATAATATATTGGTTTTTCTACCTTCTCATTGGTACGTACCATCACTGCACTGATTGCATCTTCCGTTGCCGCTGTATACAAAGTTAATATCTCTTCTGGTTTCGGTTTCTGTAATGCTGGCAATATAGCTAGATGCTTCTTTATGTTTTGGAAAGCTTGTTCACATTGATCGTTCCATTCAAATTTATTTTTCTTCTTGAGTATTTCAAAGAAGGGTTTGCACCGTTCTGATGATCTGGCAATAAATCTGCTTAAAGCAGCCAGACATCCATTTAATTTCTGTACACTTTTAACACTGCCAGGTGATGGCATATCTGTTATTGCTTGGATTTTTGCTGGATCGACTTCAATTCCATTTTTTGTAACCAAATAACCCAGGAAACGCCCCGATGTAACACCAAAAGTGCACTTCTCCGGGTTAACTTTCATCTTGTATTTTCGTAATGCACCAAAGATTTCAGCGAGATCTTGTAGATGGTTAATAGATAATTTGCTTTTTACCAACATATCATCCACATAAACTTCTAATATTTGTCTGATCCATGGTTTAAAAATTGCATCAACCAATCGTTGATATGTTGCTCCTGCGTTTCTTAACCCAAACGGCATCCTGGTATAGCAATACAACCCCCGAGGAGTGAAGAATGTTGTGTGCTCCTGATCTGCTTCAGCAAGTGCAATTTGGTTATATCCCGATTGATCATCCATAAAAGATAATGCTTCATGGCCTTCTACAGCATCTACCAACTGATCAATATTAGGAAGTGGATAGCTATCTTTTGGGCATACTTTATTTAAGTTGGTAAAGTCTATGCAGATTCTTACTCCACCATTCTTTTTCGGAACGATCACCATGTTAGAAATCCATGTTGGATATCGCACCTCTCGGATGAATCCTGCACTTAGAAGCTTTGCTAATTCCTTTTCAACTGGATCGTGATATTCCGGTGCAACCTTGCGTATCCGTTGTCGAAATTGTGTAGCATCGGGACGTATTTGTAATTCGTGTTGTACGATGCTCGGATCTATCCCGGGCATATCCTCCATTTTCCATGCAAATATATCTACAGAATCACGAAGTAACTTGATTAAACTTTGCTCCATATCTTCTTTCATCAATGTTCCCATTCGCACTTGCTTTGGCCATTCTGAAGTTCCAATATTTACAATTTTAGTTTCTTCTATAGAAGTGAAAATTGGTTTTGGATTCCCGATTGAAGTTGGAGTTCCCTTTAATTGCTATGAGGGTCCTTCGAACTGCTGACTTGTTGAATTTTCTTGACTCTTGTTGCTTTCTCCTAACTCATTTGCTGACTTTTGTTCGATGTTCCTTTTCAAATACTGATTGATTTCATCTTCCTTTGCTTCGGTCTTACGATTTTTCTTCCTTTCACGCTGTTGTTGTTCCTGCTCTTCATGCATTCTTACCTCCACCATTATACAAAAATTAGCATCATATTGATCTCCCTTGATCTCCATTTCGCCTTGTGGTGTTGGAAATCGCGAATATTGATGATAAGTGGAAATTACACCCTTTAACTGGTGCACCCAACGTCTCCCAATTATTGCATTGTATGGAGATGGAGCATCTTTTACACTGAATCTTGGTCCAAATGATACTTGCAAGTCTATATGTCCTTCTGGTCTTGAGGCCATACCATTGAATCCATAAATTACATACCGGGATGGGAGTAATTGATCTTTTGTGAGCGCCATTTGTCAAAATGTGTCATGAAATAATACGTTCAATGAGCTGCCCCCATCCATAAGATTTTTCTAACATTCCATCCTGACATTGGCAATGTGAGGACTAAGGGATCATTGTGCATCTCAATTTCTTGATTTACTTCCCGTGCTCAGAAAGTTAAAGAAGATGCCATCCAGTCCTCCCAGGCTTCCGTTATCCTTCCCGATACCTTAAAAATTTCATGACTTCGAATCCTTTTACACAATTTTTTATTAATTGTAGCATTCATATCAGTATCTCGTTTTTCTGAGAATGATATCATATTAATAGTGTGTTCATTATACGGAATATGCACTGCTTTGCCTTTGTCGGGTCTGGCTATTGGCTCGGTCCTTTGAATATATTCTTTTAACTCTCCTGCATCTATCATTTTTTGTACCAGCATGATAAAATTCCTGCAATTTTCTGTTGCGTGTCCTTTATAACAGTGGTACTCGCAATAATCTTTTGACCGTTGCGTAAACTCAGGCCGATTGCCTTTCGATGATGGCCAATGAAAATCTGGTTTAGCTTTTATGATTTCAAATAATTCGGTGTATGAGATATTGAGCTTTTTAAACACTCTCTCTTGAAATCGTTGCACAAAAGTTTTATTATCCCCTTGCCGTGGGCGCTTTGATTCCTTTGGTTTTGATTTATGAGGAAATTTCTTTTTTTGTTCTATTGATACCTCAATTGAATTTGTCCTTTTCATGCTTCCCTGATTTCGTGAACTGCTTCTTGGACCTTGTTCCTGGACATCTTGCAATCTTGCAAATGTTTCTATTATCTCTCTGAGCTGTCCCTCGGTCTTGGGATTATTACGATGAATTTCAATAAAAAGGTGACATCTCCGGTCAGAGATTCCCCACTTGTAATGATTTATTGCTGTGCTTGAGTCAACATCTCCAATTGCTTGACACACCGTATGCCATCAGGTGGTATAAGATCGGATCGTTTCTTCTGGCCATGATGTGAGGGAATACAATCTATCTATTCCCGAATCAACGGGTTTGTTGTACATATAAGCTTCAAGAAATTTCCTCACTAATTGTGAATAGCATTCAATGGAACTCTCTGGCAATCTATCATACCATAATAATGCTGAACCTGTTAAACTTGAGGGGAAACATCGGCACATAATTGCTTCATGTCCATCCCATCGTGACATCACTCGATTGTAATACTTTAAATGTGAGGCCGGGTCCTTTGTACCATCATAACAATCAAATACAGGGATACTGTACTCTCTTGGCAATGGAACATTTGTCAACCGTTGAGTCAGCGGTGTGCGTTTAGCCTCTTTTAACACTTCTTCTATTCTTCCCCCTTCTTTATTTTTTAGTCCTTTTATTTCTTCTTTCATTTGCTCCATTGCTTCCATACACTTTTGCCATTGTGCACGTTGAATTTCTTGATTTTCTATCTGTCTCCTGGCTCGTGATGATGATCCTACTAACACCATCCTCTGATCCTGATTTTCTCTTTCGTTTCTGGGTGCACGACTTCCAAAAATTGTTTCTGGGCTTCGTGATCCAGTTGCAGCCTGTCTCTGTTCACGTCGAATTGCATTTTTTAAAACTTGATTTTCTCTGGTTAATAATTCAATTTTATCATGATTGACCCTCTGTTCTCTCCTTATTTCATTCATTTCTCTCATCAGATTTTGAAGATAATTTACATCATTTCCTGAGTTCTCATGATGTGACAGCTGATTTTGTGATAAGGCATTTGGTGTTAGCTCATGGATAGGTGAATGATTTCCCACATCACTCTGTTGTTGTTCTGGATCACTCTCAACTTCCCTTTGTCTGAAACTTTGCCTATCGTTACTGTCTTGATTCGCAGAGCCTGCTTCTTGAGACATTTTTCTTCTAGATTTGTTGATAATTTGCCCTCTCCTCTTGATTTCTAATAACCTTTCAAAAGTTAGCCAAATAATCTTTCAACAGATTATTAAAAAGGAAAGTGACAGAAACTAGTTTTATGATCTTTTATAAATATGTTTTATGATAAAACATTTAAACAGACCCATTTAAACTTAAAAATCTTTTTCTTTCCAATGAGATATCATTTTCATTTTTTTTTTCAAATTTAATAGAGATAATTATATGACATTAATAATAGAAAAATTCATTTTTCAAGAACAGGTAGGATAAATCCTTTAACCCAGTCCCTGTTTCTAGCGCCAAATTGTTTATGCCAATTTCCCCGTTGACATTCACAACCAATGATTTAAGGATAACACAATAAACTTAACATTTTAACTAATGAACTGATACACAGAATCATCTTTAAGAACAATGATTTGATAAATATTTTAACAATCCAGTAATTTACAGATCATAAATCTGATCAAAACTACAGTTACAAAACCATCATCTTTAAGAAAAAGCAAGATAATGAATTATGAATATCCTATCTTTTTGATCTAATTATCCACAGTACATACCTAATAACCTTTCTCCTTCTGCTTTTATAAATCTTCCTTAGCCTTTTTTCTCTTTTATTTTCCGACCCCCTCCTCGTTGAATGCTCTCTTCTATTTATAGATTTATTATTGGGTCCCTCTTGTCCCGATACCCTCTATCGTTCTCCTTATGATATTAGGATCTGGATGTTTATAAGATTCACAGGTCATACTTTCTTTTTGGTGCGGTACCTCGTATGGTTTACACGTGCTCTTCGTTCCTTAAGGATCAGCTTTGTCCCGATCATACGTGTCATTCGTATGATAAAAGTAATTATTGCCTTACTTTCCCGCTCCATGTTCATCATTATTCTTACTTTCCCGCTCCATATGCATTTAATGCTATCTGCTTCGATCAGTGTGATGTTACTTTCCCGATCCTAGGTGTCGATCATGCAGAGATTTGCTCAGTCTTTCACATCTGTCCCGTTTCGATCCTTCGATATGGCTTTGATTATGTGCTTGGCATTCTTCTTAATTTCATTGCTTCCTTCTTAATCGCCTTACACGTGTCGCTCTTTTTTTATTTCCCAACACACATCATCACAATTTCTTAGCTAAATCGCCTCCCTACATATCTAGCTATAGCTAACACAGCATGGAGGGCGTCTCTATCTTCTTCCTTTCTTCCATCCTAGCTATTCTCCTAGCACCACTCCTCTTTTCCATCAAATTTCTCATATCTAAAAACACCAACAGTGCACTAGCCCCACATGCGGCAGATGATGCTAAGATCCCATTGGGAAACACGGGTTGGCCTATCGGTGAAGGTCTTGAACTTCTAAAAGCCGGAATAAGTTGTGTCCCAGAGAAATTCTTCTTCGATAAAATTAGCAAGTACTCGTCCCAAATATTTACGACTTCATTCTTTTGTGAAGTAATTACTTGCTTTTGTGGTGCATCCGCTAACAAGTTTTTGTTCTTAAATCACTATAGATACGTCGAATTTTCGATCCTACCAACAATAATGAAGATCTTACCTTATACTAATCCAGAAGATAGTAGAGTAGTTCGACAACTGACTTTGTCACTAGACTTACCGAGACTCGTTGGTATTGTTGATTTGATGACAAGGAAACATTTTGAGGTATGCTGGGATGATAAGAAAGAGAACAAGGTGATCACTGTGTACCCTTTAGTGAAGAATCATCACTTTGCAGTAGCATGTAAACTGTTTATAGGCATAGATAATGATCCAGCTCGTATCGACAAGTTACTGAAGGGATTTATTACTGCTTCTAATGGATTTGCTGCACTCCACAAATTTTCCTGGAACAACACTCAATCGTGCAGTTAAAGCTGCAAGGTTAATGCGAAAGGAAATCGTTTCAATTATCGAAAAGAGGAAAGCTGCTAATTTGCAGCCCATTCATGAACAAGATGATGTATTATCACGTATGATCCGCATTAATGAGCATGATAAAGATCCCGACAATGATGATCAAATGGATGACAAAGTTGTTGGGATGCTTATTGCTGCCCTAACAGCAATCACAAAGTATCTCGCCGAGCTTCCGGAAGTCTATGATGCTCAGAAGCAGGAAGTAAGAGATTGCCAAATGGAACAGCCCCATTAAGCTCTGCTCCTATATTATTTTATATAATTTTTTTTTTGTGTTGGATCTCAGAGCAAATGAGTATTGCTAAGGCGAAAGGACCAGGAAAGTTGCTGAACTTGGCTGACCTTGAAAAGATGAAGTACTCGTGGAACGTGGCCTGTGAAGCATTGAGACTCACACCTCCAGCTCACTCTTCTTTCAGAACATCGATTACTGATTTTACTTATGCTGGATATTTCATTCCAAAGGGAAGGATGGTATGTGTATCATTGTATCGTTGTACTTTGTATCTATCTTCTTCTTTCTTTCTTTCTTTTTTTTTTTTTTGAAGCATAATATAGATATATAATGGCGGACTCACACAAATACTCAATGATACCGGTCTGACCATGAAATTTCAATAGAATTTTATAGATTTTAAACTTCGGAATAACATTTATGTTAATAAACATCATTTTTGTACTCCATTTTTATTACAACTACCCATTATGTTTTTAAGTCCATTCTAAATTTTAATTATACATGTCTCCTGACTTAATCCAGAACCACAGACTCGTTATCAAATTTTCAACATTTACATATTAGTTGATTTATACATGAATTGAAATGCATTGCCAATTAGTTATCGGTACACAGGCTGATAAATCAAGTATTTACTGCTTCCGCTAAATATGTTATTATCTTTTTTAACTTCACAGTTATGTACGAGTATAATGTCTGACACATAAGGATCCTGAATGCTTCACAAATCCAGAAAAGTTCGATCCTTCGAGGTTCGAAGGCACTGGACCTGCTCCGTATTCATATGTGCCTTTTGGAGGAGGACCTCATCACTGTCCCGGCAAAAATTTTGCTAAATGACAATGCTTGTTTTTATGCATCATATGGTGACAAAATATAAATGGAGGACATTGTTATCTGATCCTGATGATGTCGGGAAGTTTATATACAACCCAGTTCCATCGCCGAGGAATGGGCTTCCTATTATCATTCAATCAAATGCTCAGGAAACCATCTAATGTGATTATTTGCTAAAATTGAAGCAAGTGACTAGTGCTGAGTATGCGTTTTAAATCCTGTTTTAAGTTCTTCTCTCGGATTGTTATCTCCTGGTGGTTTGTCTAGTTTTCACGGTGTGTTTGGCCATCGTGTGAATAATAAAGCTGCAAATGTCCTGGCTAAAACAGCTAGGTCTTGATTTGATAGTCTTCCTATGGTTTCCTCCTTTGAATTTGCTGAGGACAAATCTTGCGTACATTATTAAGCTTTGCTTGCTATAAATTTTGCTTTTATATGATAAAGTAAATGATTAAATTTGTTTTAATAAATGCGTGCACATTGTTATGCGTACATATCTTATGTGCCATTTTTTTTTATACATCTCGAAGGACAATGATTTTAATGATACAATCCTCCTATAAAATTCCATATTTCTGTTAAAAGTGAGCACAACACGAGAAACCAAAGTTCATCATCTATCAATCTTAATTTCACATGTTAATTTACAACAACTGATTTCAAAGTGATAGATGGTGATGTTAAATACCTCGGATTATGTTATTGTTTTTTTTGTAGGAATATACTGTTGGAGAATATTCCTGTAACAGTAAGCAAACCAAACAGAAACTTGAAAGAGATTAAGGGTTAGAACAGATAACACACTTCAGACAACCACACAAGCACAGAGAGATGGAGTCGCCTGTTCAACAGACTGCCCTTAACTCGATATTTGTCAGGTACACCTTTGGAAAGATGTTGTTATACCTTAGAGATGACAAATCAAATCCAGGATAAAACCACCTGATACCAACCCAGTTAGCAAGACTCGTTGGCCCATTGTGAACTTAACAGTATAAGAAAAATGAAGAAATAAACTAGTGCGCAAAACAAAGCAAGAAGAGGGGAAAAGTCGTCAGGTCAGTGGCTGCGACTGGGGTAAGTAAAAATCTGACTTTTGTTTTTCTTTTAAAGAAGAAGAAGACTGTTGAATTATAAAACGGTAAAAAATCAATTAATTAAACATATTTAATTCGAGACATTTAATTAAAAGATTTTATTATTAAACCTGATTTAATTTACAAATTCAAAACGGTAAAATACTTAATGTACAAAATTAAAATATAAAACCATTGGATCTTTTATGGGCACACGCAAGACACACACCAAGGCTCGCGCCAAGGCTTGAGCCAAGGCACACGCAAGCTCCGCAAGCCCGCGGCCCGCGGTGCTTCGATGCGAAGCACCGCACATGTGTGCATTTGCCCACTAGTCCATTTCCTAAGTTCATATCCAATCCACTAGTTCTTTTTCCTTATATAGAACGTTTGTGGTAAAGAGGATAAACTTCCTCGTTGGTTTGCCCAATATGGGACAAACCAAAGGTTTTCCATTCACTAAGAAGTGAAAATGGATGGCTCTAATTTTCCACCCCAAGTTTGGACTAGTGACCCTTGATCCCACTAAGATATATTAAGTAACAAAAATCATTTTAAATAAGAATCCATTTTTAACTCTAACATATACAATTTTCTAAGAGTTTCAATTTATCGTTGTGAGTTTTATAGAAAAACTGACCGTTTAAGAAACAAGACAAGCAAGGCCGGGTTAGAGTTTACCCGCATGACGGATCATGAATTGACATCTCTAACACTATGTAATCTGCCCAAGAGGCAAGAAAGGATGAGCCTTTGATATGGGATGGAGCCTTGATTTAAGTGTAGTGAAAGATGTGCTTGTTTGCACATAAGATATCGCAGTCGTTGAAAATCGAGGATGATGATGATGGCTTTTTTTTATGAAGGACAGTATTGTACGTTTGTTTTTTTCTTCTCAGGCCCAAATACAAAAAAGCTCCTTGGTGATACTTGTTCACGGTGACACTTGTTCATAAAAGGAAAAGCCATTATGATATACTCCCTCCATTTTATAAAAGTTGAGCTATTTTAAATTTACACAATTTTTTAAATATTTTTTTCAATTATATTCTTAAAGAATCAATGTGATAAAAACAAATTCGTCTATAATTTCAGGCAAGAGATGCAAACCAAGGTAGGTTAACATGTTAGGTAGATACAGGTAAAACTAGAAAAGTTGTGAAATGACATGACGTGTGTGACCGAGTTAACCTCTTCTGATGTTACCAACGTAGTACGTACCGGCCGGTACGGCCAAAATTTTGGCGGTTTTACCGGTACCGGCAGGGTAGCGAAATGATATTCAATATACCGTCGAAACGGTATTCTCCCGAGAAAATCAGCCGGTACTGGTAAAAACCGGTTTTACCCGATATAACCGTTTCTGTCCGGTATGTTTTATTGGCCGTCAGATTAGAAATCTAATCTAATCCAAAGATCGTTATTCGCGTGAATCAGCTGAAAGCAATTGATCTTCTTCTTCTTCATTTCTCTCTGCCTACTTTTGCGCCTCCATCTCTTCTCCATTGCATCAACAAAACTTTGCACTGTCCTCCATCTCGTAAGTTTCTTACAACTATTTTAGGTCAAATTTCATTCAACTATTTCTTTCCTTCTTTCTTCTCTTACTGTGTGAAAATTAGAATCTAGGGTTGTCGTTTGGATGATGAGAAATGGATTTTGTTGTTAAGAAATTGATGATGATAGGAATAGTAGTAGCAGTAGATATAATGATCATCTGGGGGTGAATAAATTGGGTATGTGTTTGCATTTTGTAAGCAGTGATTGAAGAAATTGAGTTCCAATTTAATTTGCATTGAATAAATTGGGTAATGTGTTTTCTTATAGATTGCACAAATTGAGTTCCAAACTTCCAATTTAATTTGCTAAAGATGCATTATTTAATACCCCTGTAGGATGCTTTCTCCTCCTCTGGCAATGTGTTTGCATTTTGTAAGCAGTGAGCAGAAAAACAGTAGAGTGGGGGAATTTGTGCTCTATAATTTCAACCCAGAGTCATTGCAATTTGATTGTTTACTTCTTGCTGTTGAAATGATTGCCTGGCTTCTATTAGTAGAAGTTTTCAGTATGTATTCAAGTTTCTCTTGCTTGTTAGTTAAGTGGTGGTGGGTCTGTTGATGTTTTTTTCTTACAACTGCTTCTATCTTCAGTAGTCACTAGACTCACTACTTGGGTTGTTATGCAAAAGCAATAGAAATATTGTCACAGTGTATATTGAGCTGGAGCCTAGTTGGAATTAATAGGTTTGTCCATATTATAATCTTTAGTTGTTTTTTTCTGTATAGGAGTGGGATCAGTTAATGCTTTCACACTTTGCGTTGACACCACAATTACATACAGCAAGGCAAGAGCTAAGTCATGCTCTCTAC
>JAJJMC010018524.1:0-30723 GCA_023531435.1 Papaver californicum | reverse complement strand
CTAGGATCACTAGTCCAAACTTGGGTGGAATTATAGCCATCCATTTTTACTTCTTAGTGAATGAGAAACCTTTGGTTGTCCCACATTGGGAAAACCAAGGAGGAAGTTCATGCATACTATCACAAACGTTCTATATAAAGAAAAGAACTAGTGGATTGGATATGGACTTGGGAAATGGACTAGTGGGCAAATGCATACATGTGCGGTGCTTCGCACCGAAGCACCGCAGGCTACGGGCTTGCGGAGCTTGCGTGTGCTTTTGCGTGTGCTTTTGGCGTGAGCCTTGGTGCGATCCTTGGTGCGACCCTTGGTGCGAGCCTTGGTGTGACCCTTGGTGTGAGCCTTGGTGCGAGCTTTGGCGCGAGCCTTGGCGCGAGCCTTGGTGTGACCATTGGCGTGTGCTTGGCGTGTTCCTGCGAGTGCACACGTGTACCCATCAATGAGAAAACGTTTCTTTATTTTAAATAAATATTTTACCGTTTTGAATTAAATGAAAAATAAATTCATAAATATTTTTTTTAATTAAAAATCTTAACGTTTTGTTTTAATGGGGATTTAATATTTCAAATTAAATTTTCCACCGTTTTAAAACTCAAAAGATTACTTCTCTTATAAAAGAACAACAATGCTAAGGTTTTCGTTTACCCCAGTCGCAACCACTGTCCTGACGACTTTTCCCCTCTTCTTGCTTTGATTTGCGCACTAGTTTAATTTCATTTTTTCTTCTACTGTTAAGTTCAGAACGGGCCAACGAGCTTTGCTAGCTGGGTTGGTATCAGGTGATTTTATCCTGAATTCAAGTTTGTCACTGAAAGGATATAGCAGCATCTTCCTGAAGGTGTACCTGGCAAATATTGAGTTAAGGGCAGTCTGTTGAACAGGCGACTTCACCTCTATGTGCTTGAGTGTGTGTACTGCTTCATTCTAACCCTCCCTTAATCATCTTCAAGTTCTCTGTTGTTTGTGTTTCTCTGTTACAGGAAGGTACTTATACAACAAAAAATCTAGTCATTTTTATCTATAGCTATAATCAGAAAATCAAATAACTTATTTTAAATCTATAGTTTCGAAAGTTTTTAATTAGACTAAAGATAGTTATAGTTGGAGATGTTTTTTATTCATCTTTTTATATTAAAGAGATTTTAATCTTAAATTTAAGAAAAGGGCTTCCACATATCACTCACATCCAATCACCGTTGGATGCTTTAAGGGTAACTTAGGAATATCTTTTTGTTTCCTTAATTATTTTTTGACTTTTTGACTATCAAAACAGAACAGGTATATAACAGTGATGGTCTATAAGCAATATTAGACGACAATGGTCCATAAATTTTTATATAATTGGGTTTCTGTAGCACCAAGTTGTTTCCTAAGTCCTTGTGTCAGGCATGCTGTTGCAATAGAGGTTCTCTTGCAATGAAATGAAACCAGGGCCGTTTCCTATCACACCGAAATGATGATGAGTAGTAGCAGGCACAGCTCCTTGGAACAAAAGTGGGATAGTACTACACATGTGCGGAGCTAGGATTATAGGAAAAATGGTGCAATTTTTTTTTTACCATGTTAGGTGGTGCAAAATAAATTTCTAAAAACAATTTATTATAAACATTAAACCAAAACACTTATAATTAGACTTAGAAGCCAGCTGAGCTGAGTTTAATGTGCGACGACTTTGCTTTACATTAGCGTCTCCCTCTGTTGCTACAAGGAGGGATGAAAGCAGCTATAAGTTAAGTGAGGTCACTAACTAAGAGACTAATTAAAGGAAGCCTTTGGGGTATGTTCCTAATAATGCAGGGCAAAAAATAAACATTAACTATGTTTTAATAATGCTAACATAGGGCTATATATGATAAAATTTAATGCTGCTTTCTGCTGAACCAAAACCAAAACCATGGGGAGCTGTTTTTTGGTTTTTGACTAACAAATACAACACTTTAATCTACGTTAATCACCGGTAAAGCTTGGGCTTCATGAGACTGCGGCACATACGGACTTAATGCGCATGTAGGATGAACGAATACCGTTGGAGAACTAGTAGAAGCACCTATGTGAGTATTGGTGCAGTTTATATCCATCACCGTGGTGTTTATAATTGGTAGTGGATGAGCCATCAGAGAATACATATTGTTCTTTTGCCATGTATTAATAGTCATGGGGTAGTCCATCATCACGCATGGCACGGTGCTTCTCATCAACATCATCGTTTGAACTTGAGCTTGTAATCCTTTTATATAATGAATCACTTCAGTAAGTATTAATGCTTTTGATGCGTTAGCCGTCTGTATATGTAAGAAGACCGAACAGATAATTGAAACATGTAGGTATAATTATATGCTTTTTTTTTAAAAAAAAAAAGAAAAGAAAAAGCAATTAAAATATGTCTATCCTCTGATCGAACAACACATCTACACATATTGAGCTGGAGAATGAAGCCAACGGTGGTGTGTCCAAACCTGGAAAGCAATGACACGATGACATCACGGCACACTACAGATACAGAGACTTTGTAATTTCTTTTGAAAACTCCGTCGCGGACATATAATAAGATCAGCCGTATTTTCCATTAAACGGTTGCCTAAATAGCTGTATTTGAAATTTTCAGTGTACAGGTGGAAAATACAAAACGTACCTTACAATAACGTGGGACCAATTCATGTAAAGTCTTCATCTTTCCGTTGATCACATTTCTTCTAGTCTACAGGAAGGGAAATTAACATTGATCAATTTAATCATGTAGCTCCCGATTAGTCTAGCATAAAGGAAGACAGCTATAATACATTCGTTATACATAAATTAATACCAGAAGCAGTAAAATCAGACTGATTTAAAACATGAGAGACACGTGGAAAGAACACAAATTACAAGAAAAAGCATCATGGATAACCAAAGCAAACATCCATGCTTCAACAATCGTCTGCGCCCTACTATCACTTGCGCACAACAATTGTCTGCGCCCTATTATCATCGGCACTCTACAATCATCTGCACCCTGCTATCACTTGCGCACAACAATTATCTGCGCCATACAAATCACTTGCATCTTATTACTTACACCATAAGTTTCAATCCTGAAAGCATAACCATGCACCACATCAACGATAAACAAAGAAGGTAGGAGGATAAGGATAAGACTACCACATGAAAGATTATCAAGACACGTACTAAAATACAATGATAGCTGGCAGAACACATGGCTATAACTACAAGTAACAAACAATCAGCATTAACACATGTCAAAATAATGCTGACACCAAACAAGATAATTCCAACACGTGTAAGGCATACATAGCTCAAAAGCAGGAAGCGACACGTCAAGTTTCACATGTCATACATGTCAGCATCCACATAATAAGGACAAGGAACCAACAATCGTACAATCTAAAGGGAAGCTGCGCACTACAAGTGGAATTGGTAAAGAGCATTACAAAAGAAGTAAGCTGCGCCCAAAGTCAAGATAAGATCGAACAGGTCAAATAGAGATAAGAATAAGTAGAGAAGAGGGACCCATCAT
This sequence comes from Papaver californicum, assembly GCA_023531435.1. Classification (NCBI taxonomy): domain Eukaryota; kingdom Viridiplantae; phylum Streptophyta; class Magnoliopsida; order Ranunculales; family Papaveraceae; genus Papaver; species Papaver californicum. The sequence continues at coordinate 27,209 of JAJJMC010018524.1, read as the reverse complement.
ATTTTGCTATAAATATCCACCCCCAAGTAAAAAGAAAGGACACAACATAAATAAGAGGAAAAACTACGAAAGAAAATCAAGAGGTGAAAAAAGCTATCATTAGGTTAAGAATTCTATAACCTCTAAATTATTCAATTCTTTATATTAGCATATGTATAAAGAAATGATTATAAATAAGATATCATATTTTTTCCGTGGATGTAGACATAATAGCCGAACCATGTTACATGTTGAGTCGATTTCATTTAGCATTTAACAGTCTTTTATAAGATTAACTTTTCTTCCAATTGTTGACAAATGAATATAACTAAAATGTAACGATATTCTTCTTGATGTTCTATCGAACTTGTGATGGCCCCTTAACCAATAGATTTTCGGTAGTTACACTTATGGTTCGTGTGCACAAATCAAATCTCATTACATATACAAATTCTTTCACAAGCAGTATAATTTCATAATATTAATTGATTTGGTTGAGAGGTGAGAAAGTAATCGAAAGAAAATGGATTTCTAGGGCTTTGTTTAGGAATTGGGGAAGAACAACAATGAGTGTGTGGGCAAAACAGGAGTTTTACCACGAAGGTATGTCCCCCTATCCATTTGGGTGGGCTACATAGTAATAGACCCACTGAATATTAAAAAAGAAAAATAAAATGTAAAAGTGTTTGACTAGTCGATGACCACTTCCTTTGGCTATTTAGTCACCAAAAAAAACAGCGACACGTGACGTTACGTCTTGTGTAAGAACGACACGTGTAGTAACATTTAGTTAAAAAAAAAAGAAACTTCGATAATCCAAAGAAACCAAAAATTCTGAAATCTAGAAGTAAACAATTTACAAACAAGATCTGATAACAATATTATTATTAATGGAGAACAGGGGTGGTTTAAATATTGGTAGAAAGAATGAAACAGAGAAGAAGAAGAATCATCATCATCATGTAATTAAACAGAAAGGAAAAGGAATAGTCAAATCATCATCAGCATCATCAGTAGTTAGGAGGAATTATAATAAGAAGAAGTTGATGATGATAAAAAGAGTTTTTGATTATTTAACTTCTGATTCTTATATGTATGCTCCTTTGTTGGCTCCTCATCCTGCTTGTGCTGCTTCCTAACTGCCCACTACTACGACAGGTACATATATTGTTCTAGCATTTATTATGATCATGCATATGAGTTGTTGTGTTGTTTGTGTAAGTGTTATTTGATTTTGCTAGCTCCAGAACTTAGTTCTGCATGTATGTAGTAGCTTTTGGGATTTAGATTTGGGTCTGTCTAGGCCCTGAATCAGTGAACATTTGGTATCTGTGATACAATTAACAAGACCGGTCAACGGCGTCAACTGTTTGATCATGGTTCATAAGTGGAATTTGGGACCCTGTGGTGGTGAAAATGGTCACTATAGGACCCAAAATGTCACTATTCTACTAGAATTTTATAGGTTATGAACTTATGACGAAGCTTTACTTAATTTGGTGCAGAACTTAGTGACATTGTGTGTGCTGCTGTTTTTGCCGGAGTATCATTGTTTTCTTTGATCGCACGATACTGAGTTTCGCTGATAGGATTATATATGAGAAAATGATCTAAACGCGTTTTAGACTGCCGGCAGCGATAAAATGATTATTACATTATTAGGAATGTAAATACTTAAAATCAAGCAGTTGAAAAATTTCTGGCCTAGGAAGTCCGTGTTTGGCAAGGTCTTTTGACTAAAATTTGGGCCTACTATACCTTGGCTTTAGATCTAGTGATGCTACATCCTCGGTGGGTTGTCATTTGAGAAAAGGGCTTACATTAAACTATCAAATATGCATTATTTTGCAGGACCTCTTGACTACATCAAACGAGTCACATCAAGAATCATAACAAGACCAAAGACAGAGAAAGATCAACAAGTGAGAGAACAGGAACACCAACAAGTAATAAGTGATGATCATCTAGAAAAATTACTTGAGCAGGAGGATGATAAAGCCATCAATGTCAATCAAACCGAAGCAGATGTTCATGATGTTGGACGTGAACAGACAATTGGGCATTTTGAAATCGTGAAGCGCGTTGTGCACCAAAGTGGTCTCTTTTGTCCAGGCCGGTGCATTGTGTCAATAACCCTAACGACTTCATCCTCACTCGTAAGTGGCTGCTCTAGCTGATGCTGGTTTCTAAAGAACAGGTACCTATTTGCTAACAAACTGGTGTACGTACTTGCTTGTTTATGTATTCTCTTAAAAGAATTACATCATGTTACGCTCCTTCTTGGTATTAGATTGTTACTGTTGTTCGCACAAACAAATGTTAAAGATCCTTTGTGCTAAGTGGTTGAAAATAGCATGCTAAAGATTGATCGAATTTTGCACTTTGCATGACATTGGCTCTTTACTAAAGAAGTGATGGTTTCGTGGAGCTACCAAAATTTGTAGAGATAGTGCAAAAAACTGAAACTAACTGCCTATAAAAGAGAGAAAAGAGAGAAACAGGTACAGCTGAACCAACCAACAATCTACCAGCAAATGTACATTTTCGTATTCCAAATGAAGACTTTTTCAGAATTGTTATAGCATTATTAATTAGTCATTTAATATGGCTTAAGCTCGGGCTTCATGACACTCAGCCACATACGGACTTAATGCAGTTGTAGGATGAACGAATACCACCGCTGGAGAACTGGTCGAAGTTGAGACATGAATAATTTGCTTTATTATTCTTCTTACTTCTTAAACTGTACAGGAGGCTCTCTTATATAGTGAGAGTAGTCTTTTACATTAGGTAAGAGATCTAAACAAATCCTAAAGATAAAAGAAAATCTTAAACATAAAAGAAAATCTACTCAAATCCTAAACAAAATATATTGTTGACAAATCCTAAAGATTAATAGTTGGAAGGTGTATCAGGACTCTGACTAGAGCCAAAACCAGTCTTTTGGCTGTATGGTTCAACACTTTCCCTCAAGTTGAAGGGGAACTGGCGAATATTCAACATACTTCTTAAGTATTAGGACTTTTGAGATGGTAGTCCTTTAGTGAATATATCGGCAATTTGATCTTTGGATAATATGAATCGTACCTGAAGCTCCTTTGCAGCAACTCTTTCACGGACAAAGTTGTAGTCTATTTCAATGTGCTTAGTTCGAGCATGAAAGACTGGATTAGCAGTTAAGTATGTGGCACCCAGATTGTCACACCATAGAACAGATGGAGTGGTAGGTAAGCAAAGCTCTTTCAACAAAGATTAAATCCAAAGAATTTCTGAAGTGGCGATAGCCAACCCTCTATATTCCGTTTATGTACTGGATTTAGAGACAGTCTTTTGTTTTCTGGCACTCCAGGAAATAAGGTTTCCTCCAAAATAGATACAGTAGCCACTGGTAGAACGTCGATCATCTAGATTACCTGTCCAATCTGCATCAGAGTATGCTTGAATGTTGAAGCTCGATGACGGTCTAAAATGTAAACCATAGCTGACAGTGTGCTTGAGGTAGCGTAATATTCGCTTGAGTAGCTCCCAGTGTTCAATATAAGGATCTTGCATGTATTGACATGTTTTGTTTACCGCCACGGATATGTCCGGCCGTGTAAGATGTAGATATTGCAAAGCTCCCAACACACTTCTATATAGAGACGAATCATGAAACTTCGTAGAGTCTTGCTTCTGGAGTTTCAACTGAGAAATTAATGGAGTCGTATGGAGCCATCTAGTTTCGTACGTTGGATCAAATCAGCCGTGTATTTTTGCTAACTGAGGATAACCGAGTTTCCTTGATGCATAACTTATAAGCCTAGGAATTAAGACAAGAAACCCATATATTTTACTGCAAAAGCTTCACCAAGATCATAAATTAATTTGTTGATAAGAGAAGGATCAGAACCTGTAACGATTATATCATCCACATAGATAAGGATATAAACGAGATGATTTTTATGTTGCTGCACAAACAAGGAATTGTCAGAGAATGATCATTTGAAGCCCTGTGATATCAAGTATTGACTGAGTCGACCAAACCATACTTTGGGTGCCTGCTTTAGTCCATACAAGGATTTGTGTAGCTTGCAAACATGTTTTGGGAAATTCCGATCCACATACCCTGCCGGTCGTTGCATATACACTTCTTCTTCAAGTTCATCATGCAAAAAGGCGTTTTGCACATCTAATTGTCTCATATGCCATTTGTTCATAACAGCAATAGAAAGAGCTAACCTGATAGCACAAGGTTTCACAACCGGGCAGAATGATTCGCATAGTCCACACCCTTTCGCTGGTCAAATCCTTTTGCAACCAACCTGGACTTGTATTTGGCAATTGGTCCATCAGAATTTTGTTTAACCCGAACAACCCATTTCAATCCAATGATATTCATACCAGGTTTGTGAGGAACTAAGGACGATGTGCCATTACGGATGTGAGCATTGTATTCATCATCCATTGAGTGACGCCAGGCAGGATCTTGAGTAGCTTTGCTGTAACATGTTGGTGCCATGTAATCCGGTGTTTGAAGAGGATGTTTAGTTACATTTAGACAAAGTTTATTGATGGGTTTCGATATGCCTGATTTGCCTCTTGTTACCATTGGGTATACAGGGACAATTTGTTGTGTTTCTACCTGTTGTAAAGCTCTTTGTTCGGTGAGCATTGGACCTGTTGCTGCTGTGATGGTGTGACCAGAACTGACGCTGGTTGTTTCTTGATGTTGAAGTATTGTTGTTGTAGCTGAGTGATCGTTGGCAGGAGACGTTGTTGATGTGGGAGTATTCGTTGAAGCGTGTTGTTGCGTGGATGCTGCTGAGCTGATGCCATGCCAGTATGTTGATGCCGTAATGTTTCTGTCGGAGATCCATGTACGTGAACAGGTGATGTTGGTGCTGTGTTGTTGTTGCTGAGAACTTGTTCATGTTAAAGTGGAGCTGCTGTACGTGGGTCAGTGTCACCAGGTGACGCTGTTGTGCAACTGTCCTGATCCTGTTGCTGAACTGATGCTGTAGAACCGGTGCTATGGAACCGGTGCTGTGTTGGCTGAACAGAAAATTCTCTAAATGGAGGAGTAGTAAAGGTGTATGTGGATGAGCTTACCTCTGGTAGTGGTTGCACAGGTTGAACCTTATGTTTATATTCGAAAGGGAATGAACTCTCTTCAAACTTGACATGCCTATGTACAGTCTTCTTGTGGGTAAATGTAAGCACATGTAGCCTTTATGTGTCCCACTATAGCCAATAAAAACACATGGAATTGATCTTGGCTGCAATTTGTTAGAATTGTATGACCTGAGACTTGGAAAACACAGACAGCCAAATACCTTTAGGAATGAAAAATCGGGTGTTGATTAGGTAACAAACAGTTGTAAAAGCATCAAACCAGTAGGAAGTTGGCATAGACACATGAAATAAAAGAGCTAGCCCTGACTCAGTAACATGTTTGATCCTACGTTCGGCTAAGCCATTTTGTGATGAAGTCTGTGGACATGAAAATCGATGAATGACACCTGTGTTTTTTAAGAAGTTTGTGAACTTTTTGTATTCTCCACCATTGTCGGATTGGAAAACTTTGATAGTTTTGCTTAGTTGGTTTTATATCTGTAGTTTGAACTGGACGACTGATGTAATTTTAGAAGTGGTAAATAAAGGTTCGATTCTCGAACTTGTGAAGGTAATGATTTTAGAGAATAATGATTCTAATTAACTCTAGAAAATTCCAGGAGTAAGAAAAAGACTAAATAACCTAAAGATGATTTTTGAATAATTTTAAAAGGACTAGGAATCAGGAATCAGGTAATTCTAACAACCTATGTGATTAATCAGATAATTCTTATTAAATTAATTGAAGCACAAGTAATTGCCAAAATTGGTTTTATTATGCTAACAAACAGAGGTAAATCACAAGCATGGACTATCAAAATTAATTAACCAAGCATAATCCATCAAGAAAAAGCACAACTGTTGAAAGAAAACCGTTTTCAGTATTTAAAACTATACAATTCTAATAACAAAAGAATTATAAATAATTATTAGAAAATAATTAAATCACATAAAATTGAGAAAAGTACCTTATCCATCATCCCAGTAAATAGACTTAGCTCATGGTGAAGAAAACTTGCTCAAAAGATCTTTTCATTGCTCAAAATATTGATTACAAGGTTGAATAATGGTGCAACAGCTGAACAGACGCGTTTATAAGTGTTACAGAATAGGGTTCAGCCGTTACAGAAGTGTTTCTAAGCAACAAAGATTTGAAAGCATACGCAACAGGAGCAGAATGTAACACTGGATATGCAACGTATATAGATGTTACAAGGTCGTCTCCTTCGGTGATGGTGGATGAAGAACACGCCGGCCGGAGCAGCAGCAGGTCACCGGCGGCGACCGGAAGTGGCCGGATTTGCTCTAATTTCTTCTCTAGGGTTTTGTGTTCATTTTTCTTGGATTCTCTTCATATATATAGGCTCTACAAACCCTAGGGAGAGTTCTAAACCTAATAGAACTCTTTAAAACACTCTAGAATCTTCCCAAATCCGAATCAAAGAGTGATTCCTTTTTCCGTCCAAATTCACTCCGGGAACCTCTTTTTCCGGTGTAAATCACTCCAACTCGATGTGTTTAATCTTGTATGGACCTCTAGTGTATTGTGTATCAATTTGGGAGCAAAATATGCTAAAAATTACGTGAACCAAAGTATCCAGTTGTATGCTGTTTCCGTCCCGATCCCTTGACTGGCAGTTGACTCGGTCAACTGGGGTTGCCGATTTGACTCGGGTTTGACCCGATTTGACCCGATTTGACCGAGTTGACTTGAGGGTACCCCTTATCCACTTCTAGGGTGCCAAATAACACTTGTCCTTGGGTGCCTTTATCACTTTTTGAGCCAATTTTTCCACAAATCTTTATTCTTCAAATGTACCTACAAAAGCATAAAAACACGTAATAGACGCAAAATCGAATACTAACTCACTAGAAATTAAGGTGCAAATTAGACACTAAAATGTGTCTATCAACGACAACATGTAAAACATCAGATTTTTTTACTAATGGGTAAACGAAGGTATAATGAGAGTATACATACATCAAGGAAAGATAATATTTATAGCCATTTCTATAAAAAGTTGGAGAGACCCAGAGATCAGAAACTATTAGACGTAAAGGTTCGTCTATTATTGTATTACTGACACGAAAAGGAAGTTTGCAACTTTTGCTAACATGACATGACTCACAATACTTAAATGCTTTATTGGTGACAGGTAGAGAGTAATTCTTGATGACTCGATTTACTGTACGCAACATTGGATGTCCTAGACGCTGGTGCGTGATGGGAACCGATGCAGCGAGAAATGGAGTTGGTGTTGAATGTTGGATGTTGTGAATATCGTTGAGAACATAGAGTCCATTCCTATTCTTGCCTTGCAGAATAATTCTCCCGGTGTGCAGTTCCTTTACCAGAAAGTGGGTTGAATGAAAAACGAAGCACACATGATTGTCAGAACCAAATTTTGATACTGACAGTAAATTAGCTTGAATAGAAGGGACATCAAATATTTTATTAAGGTAAAACTCTCTATTATTATGAGTGAAAAAACCTTTACCAATGTTTGAGATGGGTAGAGCATTACCATTACCCACATGAACCGATTCAGTGCCATCATATTCATGTTGAATACGAAGGTTATTCATGTCTGCAGTTATGTGGTGAGTAGCACCTGTATCTGTAACCCAGTTTTCATTCAACTTTCTTCCAGGTAATGCTATGTATGCTTGTTTGTTGGGCTGTTGGTTTGCATGGTCCTCTTTGTATCTGAACCAGCACTTGCTTGCTATGTGTCCTGGCTTCTTACAAATATGACACGGTCCTTCTGTTGATTCATATCTCCTAGGAGTATTGTTGTTGGTCTGAGTTCGGCGATTTGAACTGAAGTTTCTTCTCTGTGGTGGCCTTGATTGGATCCGTGGGTTGCTATGTGACGCAACATTAGCAAGGGGTTCCTACAGAACAACAAGTTGTTGCTCCAGACGCATATCATATGTCAGGAGATGGGCAAACATTGTTTTCATGCTTAGATTATCAATAGTACTTATGGAGGTTACTATTGCATCATAAGCCTGATTCAATCTATTCATGATTGATTGTTTCTTATCCTCTTCTTTAATTGTGACTCCAGATGCTGTTAAAGAATTAACCAGGGTTTTGTCTTGGAAATATACTCATGCATAGATAGGTTACCTTTACGCAGATTATGTAGTTCTCTTTTTAGATGCATCTGATGAGCTTGGTTGTTTGGAGAAAACCGGTCTTCAAGTACTTCCCAGACTTCTTGAGATGTGTTGAGACCAACAACACCAGTCATAACGGCTTCTGTTAAAGATGACAAGAGCCAACCCATGAGAATGTTGTCTTGTTCTTCATATTTGATAAACACAGGATTAACCTAAGTTTGATTTGGTAGATGTTTTGGTGGTTTTTGAAAGCTTCCATCAACATAACCTGATAGGTTATAGCCTTTTAACAAGGGTTTGAATTGTGTTTTCCATAGTAGGTAATTTGTTTCTGTGAGTTTGATGTTTATAATATGGTTGATGTGAAGGTTTTGAAGGTTTGTTGTTGTGTTTGCATCCATTGGTGCGTGGTTTTGGATCTTTTGAGGCGTCTGATACCAAGTTGAGACGTGAATAATTTGCTTTATCATTCTTCTTACTTCTTAAAACTACAGGAGGCTCTCTTATATATATAGTGAGAGTAGTCTTTACATTAGGTAAGAGATCTAAACAAATCTTAAAAATAAAAAAAATCCTAAACATAAAAGAAAATCTACTCAAATCCTAAACAGAATATATTGTTGACAAATCCTAAAAATTAATAGTTGACAGGTGTATCAGGACTCTGATTACAACCAAAACCCATCTTCTGGCTGTATGGTTCAACAGTCGAAGCATCTGTGTGGGTATTGATGCAGTTCATATCCATCACCGTGGTGCTCATTAAAGGATGACCCATCATAGAGTACATACTAATAATCATGGGGTTGTCCATCATCACGCATGGCACGGATGCGCTTCTCATAAACATCATCGTTTGAACCTGAGCTTGTAATAATTTTACATACTGAATTACCTCAGTAAGTATTAATGCTTTTGATGCGCTAACCGTCTGTATATGTAGGAAGAAGCAAACAAATCGTTAAAACATGTAGGCGTAAACATATGTTTTTTACCATAAAAAAAAGCTCTCTTCCGAAAGAAGATAACTAATATATTAATAATTTAAACATTCTCAGTACACATACATACATTTATTAAAACTGTGCCCGGTATATAAATATAATGTCACTAAATTGTTGGATGTGGATTGGCATGCGACCAATCCTCGGATGCCGATCCGACATAAAAGTGTACGTGTTGCCCATGCTCGAATTTTTAGTCATAAAACGGTTGTCCAGAGTAGGTATATATATTGAAAATCATTGAAATTTTAATAAGTGTCGTTTAACCACGGATGGAAAATACAAAAATAAAAAACGTACCTTACAATAACGTGGGACCAAGTCATGTAAAGTCTTCATCTTTCGGTTGATCACATTTCTTCTGGTCTACAAGAAGGGAAATTTAATCATGCAAGTTGCAACTCTTAATTAGTCCAGCATATAGTTTTAAACAGGAATTAGTCATTTTATCACGCTTGTGGTTGTAACTAACCATTTATGAATTTGAGTTAACATTGGGATTGTGTCACCGTCATATTTCTGCATATCTTATTTAATTTATAGAATTTTTATATATGCTTTCGTGTCCATACATCATGAATTTTTAAAATTATCGCATCCGAAAACATCTTTTTTGTGCAACCCAACAAAATATGGGTTTAAACGACAAATAAATGTTATAAAATGCTGATTTTAGATGAGAATCATCTAGGTTACGCCGCTGCATATAGATACTCATATTAGCATGCTAACATTAAAATAGAGCTCATCATCCGGCTATTGGAATACATACCGACCATAAGTATTTACTAAAAATTTACCTTCTTTGATTTATTATGCGTACGACGTTTCCCCTTCTTAGAACTAGACAATTTTCTTGAGGTAGAACCTCTGTTTTGTCCCAAGGATCTGCGCACAATACCTGTTCTCGTTTGACAGGCCCTCATTTCACTTTTTTCATTTGCCACATTACAGGCATCTTCACTGTCACCGGTGAATAGACTCTTCTCGTTCGTGTATCCTTGTGGGGGCACTATTTCATCATCTTTTTCTTGGACAAGTACCATTTGATCAACATCTTCTTCTGGCATGATCACTTCAGGATTCCATTGTGGGAGCACTTGAACATTTTCTCCGCAGACGAACATTTCCTTTACTTGACTGTGTCCTTGTGGAAGATGCAGAGTACACATGTGGGTGTGTGAAAAGGATGCATCCATATACGGATGGCAAAGTGAGTAAAGGTAAAACTTCGAGTTAGCTACAACATCTTCTTACATATGTAATCCAAATTTTGCGATTCCGATGAAGATGCAAAATACGCCAACTAGTTACTTTATCCTGAGAAATAGTCCCAGCATGCTTTTCTGTATTTGGAAGATAAAACAGACTCAGAGGTCCAGTGGTGTGGGTACAAATCCCACATTTGACAGGTTTATCTTTTCTGAGACAGTGTGCCCTACTCGTCGAGAAAGTTTTCCCAGCATAAATCAAATAAGTACTTTTCTATATAGATGATTACACTTTTGATTACGTCTATACCGACTATCTATTTACTACCTCCTGTTATATAGACACATTTTTAATTTTTGGTTGTTCATCTATATAGACATAGTTATAATTTTAAGGTAACATTTAAACTAAATTAATGTATCTAGTTTCCATCAAAAAGTAAAGATAATATAGGAAGGAAGATAGATATTCATAAAATTCATACTTGACTTCTCCGTCTATAAACTTGGACGGAGGAAGTAGTTCCGGATTTCGTTTTGATCATTCAACAGGGGTGGTATTTTCTTCTTAATGTTTCTAAAAAAATTATTTTTTATAGAACCCACAATTAGGGAATACTCATATAAATTTGGAAATACTTAAAAAAAATAAAAATATTATGAAGTAATTTAGAAAACCCTTTATCCAAATAATTTTGACAATGACTAAATTATCCTTGAATATTCCCAAAATGATACAAGAGTCGGCATTGCCTAATTATCAACATATAATGCCGATTCTTGTCCAGAACAAAACCGAAATTTTAAACAAGGTTGATAACAAGGCAATGCAGACTCGTGGAACGCAATGACGATTCTTGAACCACACAAACATGCCCACTTATAACTGGATATATAGCATTTTTCATGGTGATGATATTGATACGATCATGTATGGTTTTGATAGTGAACATCATGCCTTTTGACATGGCGACCACTTTACGTGATAGTAATTAGTATGAATAAAAAATACATAACAGTAACACTAGGAATATAACGACGGTACATAATTTGAAACGTTTTTTCGGTTTTCCTTTTTCTCTTTTGTAATCGTGGTCCTCTTAATTTCCTCTATACATGGTTTCGACGGTGATGATATCTATTTTTCATTCTTTTATAGGGAAATACCAATTGATTTTTATTAACTTTTAAAAAAAATTAGTTTAAGGGTAGTATGAATATTTTATCATCAAAAAAAATATATTTATAACTAAAATCAAACGTCATGTATTCATAAACATCCCTTCAATTTGTGAAAGTATTCCCAATTAAAGTTTCTTTTTATTCTCTTTTTGTTTTTACCTATTAAAAGTAGAGTTACGTACCCATTTTAATTCTTATAATAACACTTGGGTTTTTTTTTCTGCGTCCCCCAAAATATTAATCAAATTCTCCCCGGTCTCCAATATATAAGTAAATTTATTACCGGTCCAAAAGTGATGGAATCCATCTGAATAAGAGTTAAATGGAATGCATGTGTCTCACACATGCTATATTTTACACCTTTGTTTCTTTCCTTTCAATCACCACGAACAGAGCAGCCCACCACCAAACATTTGAAATTCTATCTTCTTGTTCTTCTTCTCCCTTAGAAATGACACTGTACCCGAGGAAGGTTCTGTTCCATGGTCCTGAATAATTAGATGGTGGAGAATAGAGTGTTGTAAATGGTGGTGAAGTCAAGGAGTTATTGAAATAATTTTAGAGAACAAGGATTGAGCAGTTGTGTTTAATTGGATTTGATGATGGTGGTAGTTTTGTCACGTATTCTGTTGTTATGTTTGATTGATGATGATTGAGAATGTGTTAATGATTTCAATTAACAGTCAGGAGAATCAGGTGATGATGATGAGATGTTGATGAAGGTAAAGATGATGAGAAGGAGAAAGATCAGAGTTGATAAAAATGTTTAGGTGTGGTTTGGCCTGGACTGGTGGTGTTTTTGAGGAAATTAAAGGGTATTAAAGTCTTGAATAATGGCATGTGTGGAAAACATGCATCACTAAACTCCCATTTGGATGGATTCTATTATTTTTTGATCGGAAATAAATTTATTTATATGTTGGGGACAGGTTAAAATTTGATTTATCTTTTCGGTATTTTGTGATCGTAGACAAAATAGCCCATCACATTTTTATCGTGAAAGTTTGGCAACAATATTTAGTAAGAGCATCTTTAATGTGAGATTGTGATATTCCTATTTTAACGATCATATAAAATTTATGTTTTTTTTTTTAAATTCATCTTCAATGAAAACTTAAAAAGAAGATGTAAAGGTTATGTGGCAAGCAGTTATATTTACATCATCTTAGGTTCTCATAGAGGATGTTAAAAACCTAGTCATTCTTATCTATAGCTATAATCAGAAAATTAAATAACTAATTTTAAATCGATAATTTAAGAAGTTTCCAATTAGACTCAAGATAGTTATAGTTGGAGAAGTTTTTTATTCACCTTTTTATATTAAAGAGATTTTAATCTTAAATTTAAAAAAAGGGGCTTTCACATATCACTCACATCCAATCACCGTTGGATGCTTCAAGGGTAACTTAGGAATATCTTCTTGTTTCCTTAATTTTTTTTTTTGACTTTGTGACTATCAAAACAGGACAGGTATATAACAATGATGGTCTATAAGCAATATTAGACAACAATGGTCCATAAATCTTTTTATAATCGGGTTTCTGTAGCACCAAGTTGTTTCCTAAGTCCTTGTGTCAGTCATGCTGTTGCAATAGAGGTTCTCTTGCAATGAAATGAAACCAGGCCGTTGCCTATCACACCGAAATGATGATGGGTAGTAGCATGCAGAGCCCCTTGGAACAAAAGTGGGTTGTGCCTCAAGAAAAATGAGTAATAAAATGAGTAATACTACACATGGCGGAGCTAGGATTATAGGAAAAAAGGTACAATTTTCTTTTTTATCATGTTAGGTGGTGCAAAATAAATTTGTAAAAACAATTTATATTAAAAAAATAAACCAAAACAATTATAATTAAACTTAGGAGCCGACTGAGCTAAATATGCAACGACTTTGCTCTACATTAGCGCCGCCCTCTGTTACTACAAGGAGAGATGAAAGCAGCTATAAGTTAAGTGAGGTCACTAACTAAGAGACTAATTAAAGGAAGCCTTTGGGGTATGTTCCTGGGCAAAAAATAAACATTAACTATGTTTTTATAATGCTAATATAGGGCTATATAAGGTAAAGTTTAATGCTGCTTTCTGCTAAACCAGAACCAAAACAATTTGGAGCTGTTTTTTAGTTTTTGACTAACAAATACAACACTTTAATCTACATTAATCACCGGTAAAGCTTGGGCTTCATGAGACTGCGGCACATACGGACTTAATGCGGATGTAGGATGACGAATACCGTTGGAGAACTAGTAGAAGCACCTATGTGAGTATTGGTGCAGTTTATATCCATTACCGTGGTGTTTATAATTGGTAGTGGATGAGCCATCAGAGAATACATATTGTTCTTTTGCCATGTATTAGTAGTCATGGGGTAGTCCATCATCACGCATGGCACGGTGCTTCTCATCAACATCATCGTTTGAACTTGAGCTTGTAATCCTTTTATATAATGAATCACTTCAGTAATTATTAATGCTTTTGATGCGTTAACCGTCTGTATATGTAAGAAGACCGAACAGATAATTGAAACATACAGGTATAATTATATGCTTTTTTTTTAAAAAAAAAAAAGAAAAGAAAAAGCAATTAAAATATGTCTATCCTCTGATCGAACAACACATCTACACATATTGAGCTGGAGAATGAAGCCAACGGTGGTGTGTCCAAACCTGGAAAGCAACGACACGATGACATCACGGCACAGTACAGATTCAGAGACTTTGTAATTTTTTTAAAAACTCCGTCGCGGACATATAATAAGATCAGCGATATTTCCATTAAATATGTTTTGAATGTGATTTGGTCTGGATAAATAAAATTTTCACCTTAAACTATAAAGAAATCTTCGTTTTTTATTAATTAAAATAAATTTTTTATAGCTTTTATAAAACAAGAGTTTTGGTAAGGACATTTGGCAATGTGTGATTGGTTTAAAAAAATTGAAGAAAAAACAATACAAAGGAAAACCTTACCTTACCGTGTTTTAAACGCTAAAGAATAGACATCAAAACCAATGCAATTTGGAATTCGTTAGTATTAAACCTACTATATTTAGAAACTGTAACTACGTTAGGAAACTAAAAACAAAAAAATATAAACCTAAAGGTTCCATCACGATGGGACAGGGCGGGGTAAAGTCCCGTCTCACCAAATCAAAAATTAAAGGTAACTGTAATGAAAAGTTAATATTCTCAGTACGTAACATGGACACAAATCTAGTTACTTATTAATAATAATAACTCCCTCCGTTCTAAGTTAGTTGTTATATTTGTGTTTTAGATAAATATTAAAAAATACATAGGAAGTATTCTTGTCTCTATAAATGTCCTACGTATCTATATTTTTCTAAATTTTAAATTCCTAGTTTATTTTAGTTGAAGGAAAAAAAATTTATTTAAAAGTGAAAAACATTCAGAGAGTGTTTAAGAGTGATGTTTAGAAAATTAAACCTATACACTTCTCTAAGTTAAGAACTGATTCCAAATTAGGGATAAATTAAAAAAAATATATAAACTAAGACCAACAAATAAAACAAAAACAAATCTCTAATATAACAACTAAATTAGAACGGAAGAACAATAAATTAGTGGTAATTAAAAGTTTTGTGAATAAATGAGTACCTTCTGAAACATATAATACTATTATCAACTATTTTGAAAATCAATAAATTTTTAACAGAAAATTAAGATTGATAAATAATAAGATTTGATAATTTTATAATATTTTTATTTTTAGTTAATACGTAGAACTTTACAAGAAGAAAATGTACTAACTTCAACTCTATTATATTGTTTGGTTTTTATAAAAAATGATGTCCAAAATAGAAGAATAACAATATGAGTGGATGTCTCTTAACAATATACATGTCAATAGTTTAGATATTATCAATACACATATTTACTAAAATTATTTATGGTGTATACATGTGACATCAGTAATGTGTTCGATGTGGATTGGCGCGGACCCAAGTCCGATGCGTCTCCAACATAGACGAAAATGGGCTAACCAAGGAAGAAATGGTTGCCCAAATAGGTGTATTTGAAATTTTCAGTGTACAGATGGAAAATACAAAACGTACCTTACAATAACGTGGGACCAAGTCATGTAAAGTCTTCATCTTTCCGTTGATCACATTTCTTCTGGTCTACAGGAAGGGAAATTTAACATTGATCAATTTAATCATATGTAACTCCTGATTAGTCTAGCATATAGTTTTAAAACAGGAATTAGTCATTTTACCACGCTAAAAGTCTAGTGGTTGTAACTAACAGCTTAGGCACCGGTGAATAAATGATAAAGACCAGCAGCTAAGGCGAAAATGATTTACAGATATGGGTTTAACCTATAAGTAAAGAAATGCTGGGATATGACACTGATTGTACTCAGAATAACCTGCTAACATTTAAATAGATCTTATCATCGGGCTATTGGAAAATATTCCGACCATATACTATTTACTGAGTACTTACCTGCTCTGATTTATTATGCTTACGACTTGCAGCTGCTTTCACCCCTATCTCCTTCCCCTTCTTAGAACTAGACAATTTTCTTGAGGTAAAACCCCTCTTTTGTCCCAAGGATCTGCGCACACTACCTGTTCTCGTTTGACAAGCTAAGGGCCGGATATTTATGTGGTCGACCCTCATTTCACTTTTTTCATTTGCCACATTACAGGCATCTTCACCGTCACCGGTGAATAAACTTTTCTCGTTCGTGTATCCTTGTGGGGGCACTACTTCATCATCTTTTTCTTGGACAAGTACCACTTGATCAACATCTCCTTCTGGCACGATCACTTCAGGATACCATTGTGGGAGCGCTTGAACATTTTCTCCGCAGACGAACATTTCCTTTACTTGACCGTGTCCTTGTGGAAGTACTTGATCATCTTCTTCTTGGATCACCAATTGAGACCCTTCCTCCTTGTTAATATTTGTTTCCCATATGTCATTATGATCAACAATCATTTCCAGATTTCTTTCTAATGGGTCAGCAGAACCAGAATTGTTGTTGACGCAAGGAACCAATGCATCCATCGAGGTGGTAATGGCGTTTCGGTTGTCGGTCGTCGTCGGTACCACGCATGATAAGTATTGACATCCATCAATATCATTATCATCATACTTCTGCGTATTCTGTAGGACGTCCTTCTGAGTATCAAAAGAGCTTTTGTTAGTAGCAGTGGCTTGGTTAACGATGGACTCAAGCATGCCATCAACCTGAGCTTTCTCTATTCTATACAGGCAACCATCCTCACCTACCATGCGCGGAGGATCATGATACATATGAAAATCATCATCACCTAAAGCTTTAATCCAAGTATCAGTTTCAACAATGCCTTCCTGATCGTAATCCAGAGTAGCTTCGGAAATGGAGTAATAACCGTTTCTGTTATTAAAAGTCTGAGACATCTTTATTGCTCTCTCTGGTCTTTCTCTGGATCTCTCTTATTTTGGTTTATCAGACTCTTTACTTCTTTGTTAAGTCTTCAGATATTAATTTGTGAGCACATAAAATATATAATGCATGCAGAATCGATACGTGTTCTAAATTAACTAGCGAGTCCTAGGTAACGACACGAAAGTACCCATGTGGGTGGGTGAAGAGGATGCTGCATCCAGAGATAGGCGAGAAATCGGAGTAACGGCAAAACTTCTAGTTAGCTATAACTACTTCCTACATATGTAGTCCAGATTTTGCAATTTTCTTGAAGATGCAAAAGACGACAACTACTTCCTAGGTAAGCATGCATTTATGTACGAATCTATTTGACCTTCCTGGAAAGGATACAAATTAGACAATTAAGTGATTATAGCAACTTTGTCAGCATTGGATGAGGATACGTACACCTTTATTTTTTTTTTGTTTTTTTTCAGAACATAGATATTATTAACATTAGGAGAGTAAGTTACATCAAGAGTCAGGTGAGGAAGGAGATAAAAGAGGGTGGCATATGTTAGAATTAAAAAATGATTTATTTATATTTTGTCTTGATGGAAATTGATTCTGGATTAAAGGGTCGTTAGTCATTATGTGGGTGAAAATAACAAATCTATTTTTTTATTTTTTCGTGAATGAGAAATCCTTGGTTAGTCCCACATTGGACAAACAAAGGATGAAGTCTATCCATATTACCAAAAAATGTTGCACCTAAGGGAAAGAAATTGTATATTGGATATGGATTAAGGGAATGGGCTAGTGGGCTGCTGGCTTGCGTATGCGTGCGTGTGATTTTGCGTGAGCTCGACGTGTGCGCAGCATGTGCCAGACGTGTGCCCGTCGAGTACACGGCGTGAGCTCGACGTGTGCGCAGCATATGCCAGCGTGTGCCTATCAAAACTTAATGGTCTTTTATTTTAAATTCCTATAATAAATATTTTACCGTTTTATTATTTATGAGAATTTATTTATATTAAAAACTGTTTCATTATTTATGAGAATTTATTTGAATTAAATAAAAAAGATTTTTTTCATAAATACAATTTAATTCTCCTCTCTCAAATTTTCCTATAAAAGCAGAAAAATGATTTCATTTTTCCTTACCCCAGACGCAGCTACTATCCTGTCGTCTTTTCCCCTCTTCCTGCTTTGTTTTGAGCACGTAGATAAAAATTTTCTTTCTTATTCTGCTGTTAAGTTCGCAACGGGCCAACGAGTTTTTGCTAGTTGGGTTGGTATCAGGTGGTTTTATCCTGGATTCAATTTGTCCTCACTAGTGGTATAGCAACACTCTTTCTAAAGGTGTACCTGACAAATATCGAGTTAAGGGCAGTCTGTTGAACAGCCGACTCAATCTTCCTGTGTGTGTGTTTGTCTGAAGTCTGTTATTGTTTCTTCTAACCGTTAACTATCTTGAAGCTTCTGTTTGGTTTGTTCTCTGTTACAGGATATTATCCAACAATCTTAACTCGATATTTTTTAATTCGTTCATTCTGTTTCAATGGATACTGATTTGAGTTCTTCTTGAGAAATGGATGATGAAACTGAGAAATTAATTACAAGATTATCATGTGGAATGAGAAGTAATTTTATAATAAAATGAATTTATTTAATGACCTCAATTACGGGATCAGTTACAAAAACAATAACGATTAAGCTACTTAAGCTTAATAGGAGAACATGGCAGTAATCGGAAGATGATGAGTAATGCATGCAACCCGTGATTTTTTTTTTTTTTGGTGTTACAGCCAATTAGTGGATTGGAGAAATCAATGAAAACCAATTATTACAATCCAGATATAGTTGCAGAGAATCAATTTCTCTAGAGATTGCTTAGCGGAAAAAGGGGCTGGTAGGCAGAGAGGTCAATGTATACCACCTGGTCCAGACGCATTGGTTTCACTGTTGGTGTTTAATGTTTGTGGGAAAATTGCTGATCCAACGGATTCATTGTGCACGAAACTTATGATAAGTTGGTATTTATGGCTGAAATTTTACAATGTGTAATGGGAGTCTTAAGAAATTGCTCTAATTAATGGCAAGGATTTGGGCGAGAGTTTCACTGACATGGAGAAAATGAACTTAACAAATGAAATGTAAGAAGACAGAAAATTAAAGTTTGCAAATGAAACTTAATTCATGACATGGAGAATTAATGGGCTAAAAGCAAATGTTGTAATATTTGCAAATGAAAGTTAACACCTTAATGGATTAAAAAATTTGAAGTGTAAATTTGGCATTTATATTCTAATTAATGACAAATTTTTGAAGATAAGATTGATTATCTATTGGTGATTCAGGAGTTGGTAAACCAAATCTTTTGTCTAAATTTACCCGTAATGAATCCTGTTTTGGTGTTGAATTCACGAAGAAGAAGAATTAGTGGGGTAGCCGTGGAATTCTATAAAAGATGAAATGATGTTCTGTTTCTTTGGTCTTTGAATTTAATTTCTTAGCGTTCTGCTAAAATAAGTGCGGAATTTTCGGAGGCAGTTTTCTTGTTAAATTCGGAATTTTTCGAAGGCAGTTTTCTTGGTCGTTCTAAAGGAAGCAACAGAAACTGAATATGGACGAATCATAATATATAGGTATGATTTCTTAATTATAATCACAATATATTTCAATATATGAATCGTATGCATGCTGTTTTGAAATTATTAAAAAAACGGTTAATACATTCAATTTAACAACCGTAGGTCACGTTTGATGAAACGTTAAGATGCACTAAAATCAAGACACATAATAAAACGTTATTATCATGCTCTAAAATATTTTTACATAAAGCATACGTGGGTGTTGATTATTTGATTATAAACAAATTATATTCATATTATAATTAGGCAATATTTTATAGAAATCATAAGATTTTATTTGTAGAGAAATAAAATAAAATAATGCTAAATTGTTATAAAAGAACAAGTTTTTTGGTACAATGTCTGAAGTCAAAATTGGTAACCAATGTGAGAGACTGGTGGGTAGACTCTGGTGCTACCAAGCATATCCGTGGAAACAAAGATGTGTTCACCTCCTATCAGAAGGTAGGGGAAGGATAAATGCTCTATATGGGTAACTCGTCCGCAGCACATGTTGCGGGAAAATTGCAAAAGTTGGGATGAAGCTCACTTTTGACAAAACTCTCACATTGAATGAAGTTTTCATGTTCCGGACATCTGTAAAATTCTTGTATCTTGTGGTATATTAGATGATAAGGGTTTTATGAATCTGAAAAAAAAAAAAAAAAAAAAAGTGTAACTCAGTGTAAAGACAATGTAGGAAAGATCTATAGGACAAAGGGTGTTTACAAATGTAATCTCAATTTAAATAAATAAAATTGATTCCTTTTATGTTTGTACGTCAGTGACTGCTTGACTTGGAAGACTTGGTCATGTTATTCAATGATCAATCTGGCGAGCATAGGCTGCATTCCCAAATTTAATTTGGAAAGTAAACATAAAGGTGAAATACGCATAAAATTAAAATATGCTAAAATGTCTTATAAGAAAAATGTTCAGGAAAAATTCTAAAACCCTTAGAATTAATTCCTCAGACCCAAACTAGAGGTGAAAATATAATCCCTTAAGGAGATGATGAAGCCATGAATTAGTTCAGGACTACCTGCGAACTTGTGGGGGGGGGGGGGACCGTCCTCTCAGCTTGCTATGTCCTGAACAAAGTACTTATTAAAGGATCAGATAAATCTCCAAATGAATTACAGAAAGGTAGACAACCATTTTTCTGCATACTTCAAAAATGTGGGGGTGCTTGGCTAAGGTTTTATCCTTCCGCATAAGAAGACAAAGATAGGATCCAAAACTGTTGATTGTGTCTTCATAGGATATCCTGATCACACTACTGCTTATAAGTTATGGTTGTGAGTTCTGATAACTCAGAAATTGGTGTGAACACCATTATGGAATCTAGGGATGCTGCTTTTTTGAAAATGTTTTTTCCAATGAAATCTGAATCTCGCATGATATGTGTAGATCCCCCGGATGTCCCTTCTTCTAGCCATACCTTACCGGTAGAAGAAAAGAAACCTGTTCATGAGCCTAGAAGAGGCAAAATACTTAGAGTAGAAAAATCTTTTGGGCCAGACTTCATAACCTGTTTAGCTGAAACTGATCTACAGACCTATAAAGAAGCCATGACTTCTTCTGAAGCTCCATGGTGGAAAGAATCCACTATTAGTGAAATGGATTCTATTATTCAGAATGAAACTTGTGATATAGTAGATTTACCTCTAGGGTGCAAACCCATAGGTTGTAAATGGATCTTCAAGAGAAAACGTAAAGTAGATGGAACTGTGGAAAAGTAAAAATCTAGACTAGTAGCTAAATGCTATAAACAAATAGAAGGTGTAGATTTGTTTGACACTTATTCACCTGTCACTAGAATTACTTCCATTAGGATGTTAATTGCGATCGCTGCTATTCATAATCTAGAGATACATCAAATGGATGTAAAAACAACGTTTCTAAATGGTGAATTAGATGAAGAAATTTACATGAACCAACCTGAGGGCTTTGTATTGAAGGGTTGTGAAACCAAATTGTGCAGACTTAAAAAGTCTTTATATGTCTTGAAAAAAGCACCTAAACAATGGCATGAAAAATTTGATCATGTAATGTTCTCCAGTGGATTTAAAATAAATGAATCTGACAAGTGTGTTTACACTAAATCTGTCAATGATGCATGTGTGATTGTGTGCTTGTATGTCGATGATATGCTTATACTTGGTACAACCATAGATGTAATTAAATTCCACTAAGAACATGCTGAATGAGAACTTTGACATGAAAGACTTAGGTCCTGCTGATGTAATCTTAGGGATGAAAATTAGAAAGTAGTCTAATGGTTTCAGTCTTAGTCAATCTCATTATGTTGAATCAGTACTTAGAAAATTTAACCAGTTTGATAGTAAACCTGCGAGTACCCCAATTGACCCTTGTTGTAGACTCCAGAAAAACAAAGGCAATGGAGTCTCGCAACTTGAATATTCACGTGTTATAGGAAGTCTGATGCATTTAATAAGCTGCACGAGACCAGACATTGCCTATGTTGTGAGTAGGTTAAGTAGGTACACTTGTAATCCGGGACAGGAGCATTGGGATGCACTTTTCAGAGTGTTAAGGTATCTAAAATACACTTTAAACCTTTGTTTGAGTTATGAAAGATACCCTGCTATTCTTGAAGGATACTGTGATGCAAACTGGATATCAGACTCAGAGGAGTCTAAATCTACGAGTGGATATGTTTTCACTCTAGGATGTGGATCAGTGTCTTGGAAGAGTTCCAAACAGACCTGTATCGCTCGGTCCACTATGGAATCCGAGTTTATTGCGTTAGATAAAGCAGGAGAGGAAGCCGCTTGGCTAAGATGCTTTTCAGAAGACATTCCTCTTTGGCATAGGCCTGTGCCATCTATATCTATACATTGTGATAGTCAAGCTACAATAGCTAATGCTAAAAACAACAAGTATAATGGAAACTCAATTCATATTCGGAGAAGACACAATTCTCTAAAACAACTAATCTCGAATGACGTTATTTCTGTTGACTTTGTGAGTTCTAAGGAGAATATCGCGGACCCTTTGACGAAAGGCCTGTCCAAGGAGATAGTTAGTAATGCATCGAGGGGGATGAGGCTTAAGCTCATCAATTAAAACTTGCCATGAAGGATACTCAACCTTGCTGACTGGAGATCCCAAGGTTTTGAATGACACAACTAATTTGTGGCGGGCAAAAGTTAAACACTATCAGAGAATTATTTTCTCTGTCCCTTCCCTATGGTGTAGACGTGATAGTGTGACTGCATGTGAGGATGACTTATAGTAAAATCTTAATGAGTTCTATAGTTTCAATTTAAGATTGAAATGGGGTGTAGCAGTTAACACTCTTGATATAACTCACCTATCTGAATGAGGAAGTGGCTCGCTTCCTATGAGAACTGAGCTGATTCTCTAGAGCATTCTGAGAAACGGGATATGTCCAGGGCCAAAACGGATACAACGGCGTGAACTTAACATCAATTTTAAGAGATATCTCGCGTAAGGAGTTATTGATGAATTACACCAAACGATGGCAGTTCAAGACACCGCGTTCATTGTCCATCAAGTAGTTCCGGTGCTTCTCACTAAGCAAAGGTTCAATTCCTTATGAACACCTATTGCTTAAGAGGTATTTCTCGTTTTTCAGGTTTTTCTGATTTTTTCGTGTTTCTTCATTCATGTGGGGGATTGTTAGAATTAAAAAATGATTTGTTAATATTTTGTCTTGATGGGAATTGATCCTGGGATCATAGGGTCGCTAGCCATTATGTGGGTGAAAATAACAAATCCACCTTTTCACTTCTTAGTGAATGAGAAACCCTTGGTTAGTTCCACATTGGACAAACCAAGGATGAGGTCTATCCATATTACCACAAAGGTTCCACCTAAGAGAAAGAAATTATGTATTGGATATGGACTAAGGGAATGGGCTAGTGGGCAGCCGCTGGCTTGCGTATGCTTGCGTGTGATTTTGCGTGAGATGGCGTGTGCCCGTCGAGTACACGGCGTGAGTTCGACGTGTGCGCAGCATGTGCCAGCGTGTGCCTATCAAGACTTAATGGTCTTTTATTTTAAATTCCTATAATAAATATTTTACCGTTTTATTATTTATAGGAATTTATTCATATTAAAAACTGTTTCATTATTTATGAGAATTTATTTGAATTAATTAAAGAAGATTTTTTTCATAAATACAATTTAATTCTCCTCTCTCAAATTTTCCTATAAAAGCAGAAAAAGGATTTCATTTTTCCTTACCCCAGACGCAGCTACTATCCTGTCGTCTTTTCCCCTCTTCCTGCTTTGTTTTGAGCACGTAGATAAAAATTTTCTTTCTTATTCTGTTGTTAAGTTCGCAACGGGCCAACGAGTTTTTGCTAGCTGGGTTGGTATCAGGTGGTTTTATCCTGGATTCGATTTGTCCTCACTAGTGGTATAGCAACACTCTTTCTAGAGGTGTACCCGACAAATATCGAGTTAAGGCAGTCTGTTGAACAGGCGACTCCATCTTCCTGTGTGTGTGTTTGTCTGAAGTCTGCTGTTGTTTCTTCTAACCCTTTACTATCTTCAAGCTTTTGTTTGGTTTGTTCTCTGTTACAGGATATTATCCAACAGTATATGCCACCAGTCTCCTGTATTACCATACCGACGAACAGACTTAGCTAGATAATCTGATACTTTCTTACATACTATAGGTACATAAGTACACCTCCAATCAGTATGATTTTTACATATATTATTACAAGCACTCAAAAAAGAAAAAGACTGCCAGGGAGGGAGAGGCAAACCATTCTTTATAAACAAAACAAGTCGTTTGCAGTCAGACTCAAAGATGACTCAATTCCAACCTTGTCGATGTGCCCATTGCATAGCTTCATACAGTGCCCATGTCTCTGCCTGATTAGCATGTTCTGTTCTCCTTAGTAATCCCTTTCCTGCCAGATATCATCCAGCAAAGTCTCTTGTTAACATAGCAATACCAGCAAAACAATACCTTTTATGGAATGAAGCATCAATATTAATTTTTAAAGTGTCAAGTGGTGGAGGTATCCAATGCTGGTTAGAAGGTACATGGTCTATATTATGCCTAATATGAGCATGATTAATGATGAAATAATTTCTAGTAAGATAGTGACAAACACGATGTATAAGAGTATTAGGATTCGGAGTGACATGCTGTAATATCACTTGACATCTAAAAGATCATATCTGCCAAAGAGTAGCTTCAACTGCATGAATTGAAAGCGATTCAGAAGCAAAGTTAATGGAGAATCAGATGAAATCCAACTTCTGATCCAATCTTGAATTGTATTAAACTGTTGAAGCTGTTGGTGGTGATAAGGAAAGCAAGCAGACCAGACAACAGTAGTAAAAGGGAAAGTAATAAGAAGATGTGTTAAATCTTCAGGCTGGTGAGAAGTACACAATGCACGGGTTGTGTCAGTAATGCCAGCAAAATGTTTCAATTTATCTCGAACTGAGAGAATCTTGTGAATAATCTTCCATATAAATATCTGCAAATTGTATGGTATTTGTAATTTCTAGAATTTTAACCAAAAAGTAAATGTAAAAGCAAATGCGGAGGTATTTATATAATGGGTGCTGCAAAGATGATGATAAGTTGATTTGGTTGTGAAAATTCCAGTTAAAGTTAAAGGCCATACCAATTGATCTGGTTGCTGAATCTGTATTGGAATAAAGAGAATGTTAGGATTGATGCTATAAAGAAATCAAAACGAAAAAAAAGCACAAGATTTACTTGGTTCATCCAAATTAGGCTACCTCTAAGGAGCGGCTGCGGTTTTCACTATGATCTCAAAAACAAAGTTCCAAAGGAATACAACGGTGATAATAATAATCCTGATACAAACCCTAGATATGGCAACTCGATATATATAGAGACTACTCAAACGAACCTGATACTCCGGTTCCGGGCCTATCGGCCCGTCCCTCCGCTCCATAAACGAACCTCTCAAAAAGTTTCATTTAATTTCCCAACGGGCCGCCAGTCGGATAACAATCTCCCACTTGGGGACTACTCACATCACAACGCGCCCTAACTCCACTCTGAACAAACTTCAAAACACATTGATCACCGGAGCAACTCTCTTAACCAATCATCAAGCTCGAAGACCCACTGAAGCTGCACACATCTTTAGTTTCTCAAGGGTCACTGGTTTTGTCAACATGTCTGATGGATTCTTTGCTCCATCAATCTTCTCAAGTGTCAACTAACCATCTTCTATTAAAGATCGAATGAAATGATATTTAATATCCACGTGCTTGGTTCTGGATTGGTATGCTGGATTCTTCTCTAAGAAAACAACACTCTGACTATCACTATGCAAAACTCCATTTCCTTTCTTCATACCCAATTCACCCAAAATACGTTGTAACCATATCATCTCCTTGCTCGCCTCATTAGCAGCAACATATTCTGACTCTGTAGTAGACAAGGCTATTATCTTCTACAAATTATAACCCCATCTCACAGCAGTACCACCCAAATTATACACATATCCAGTACTACTCTTTCAACTATCAACATCTCCAGCCAAGTCAGCATCAACGTAACCCTGCAACTTCATACTAGAACCTGTGAAACAAAGTGATGTATCTGCAGTACCCTTTAAATATTGAAGAAGCCACTTGAATGCCTCCCAATGTTGCTTTCCTGGATTACTCATGTACCTGCTCACAGCTCCCACTGCATGTGCAATATCTGGTCTGGTGCAAACCATGACATACATATGACTCTCAATCGCCGATGCATAAGGAATCTTCTTCATATAAGCTTCATCTTCTTCTTTCTTAGGTGACTGGTCTTTGGTTAGCTTAAAGTGGACACCCAAAGGCGTGCCCACTGGTTTGGCACTCTCCATGTTAAACCTTTTTAAAATCTTGTTCATATATTCTGACTGCAACAACTTCAAGGTACCATGATTGTTATCTCTTGTGATCCTCATACCAAGAATTTGCTTCTCAGCTCCCAAATCTTTCATTGCAAACTGCTTTGACAGTTTCTTCTTTAGATCATTTATTTCCTCACTGCTAGGCCCTGCAATAAGCATATCATCTACATATAGCAGCAAAATAATAAAAGTTTTTTCAGACCTCTTTATGTAGCAACAATGATTTGATTCGCATTTAGTGAAGCCGGTGGTACCCATAAAACTGTCAAACTTCATATACCGCTGCCTTGGAGCTTGTTTCAAACCATAAAAGCTTTTCTTCAATTTGTAAACCAGATTCTCCTTTCCCTTTGTTGCGAATCCCTGTGGTTGCACCATATAAATGTCTTCCTTCAGATCACTGGAGAAGCTCGAAACTCATTGCCGGAATTGACAGCGTTCCGGCCGTCGACTGTTCTTCCTTGTCTGTTGACGGAGAAGAAGACTCAGCAACCTTTACAAACGTTGTTGTTCCTGTTTCGTTTTCCTTCTTCTTTCCTGTTGCTTATTTCCTCTGTGTAACGGTGATGTGATTTTATATAGTGGTAAAAAGAGGTTCGATTCTCGAACTTGTGAAGGTAATGATTTTAGAAAATAATGATTTAAACTAATTCTAGAAAATTCCAGGAGTAAGAAAAAGACTAAATAACCTAAATATGATTTTTAAATAATTTTAAACGT
>JAJJMC010018519.1:0-11621 GCA_023531435.1 Papaver californicum | reverse complement strand
AAAACGGGTGAGAAACATAGGATCATTATTAAAGATATCAAATTTCAAAAAAAAAAGACACGAAACGTTTCCTGACATCTGAGCGATGAATCGCATGAATGATACATAAGATCGAGAAAGCGGAACACCATCGAACAAAACAAACAACATTAAATGATAACTGATCGGGAAAGTAAAAAGTTATTATTACTATATTATTTTAGGATCGAGAAAGTACAATGTAATAATTACTCTATGGTCGAGAAAGTAAATTGTAATAATTACTCTAACATTTAAATGATCGAGATTACAGAAGTCTTTAAAGATAAGGAAACACGCGTCGGACATATAAAGCATCGAATCAGGAAGTAATTAAAAGTGATCTGTCATCTATATGATCGCACCAAGTAAAAGACAAAATACAAGAACGATAGATACATCGAGACAAGATGGATCGGCCCAAAGAAGAATTGATCCAGAAACGATGACCAGGCTATAGAAAATGACACGTTGCATAAAGAGCGACCCAGAAAGATGGATCTATAAATAGAAGAGATCAAACAACAAGGAGGGGGACGGAAAATAAAGAAAGAAAAACCAGAGAAAAGGAGGGAAGAAATTTTTAGGTACGATCCTATGGGAAATAATGATATAATGTATGAATTTCTGTATTGAAAGGAATTTTTTGTAACCAATTTTATAAACCCAGAAATTACAAAACCTGGATGATTAATTGTATTGAGTTTAGAAAATTTGGAAAAGTATGATTCTTTATTACATAAAAGAATGTTTCTCTATTGTAAGTTTACATTTATTTAACTTGAATCCAAGAGTTTGATTGGTTGTTTAGCTGAAAGGAATTTTTGGCTTAAACAATTTGGCGCTAGAAACAGGGACGAAAAAAGGATTTATCCTACCTGATAAATGAAAAAGGGATTTTAAAAAAAAAAAAAAAATGAATCATCTAGGAAAGAAAAAAAATTTTGTAAGAAAAGATGGGAAAATTTAATTTTGCAAGATGTGAAAAGTAAGGCTTATTTACATAAGTATGTTTTATTAACATGAAAAATACCTTGTGAGGAATAAAATAGATAAAAATATGAAACAAAAATTTTATGAAGAAGGAAAAGCTGGATTTGTGATAGGGAAAGTTTACAGTTAAAATAATGATTAGAATCTCTTATGATTTAATAGATAAGAGTTCATTTGACTAATTTTCTGAGAAATTTTTAGATATCGAGGAAGGAAAACGATCGAGAAGGCAAAAGATAGTGAAGAAACAGCAAATTCTAGAAAATATGTCTCAAGACGCGAATTCTGGGAACCAAAATAGTAATGAAGGCTTGGAAAATAGACTAGAAGAATGGAGTGATTCAGGACAACAACAAAGTATTGAGGGAAATCATACCCCAAGTCAAGAATTGATGTCAAATACTGTGGTTCAGAATTTCTCTTCAGATCATGAGAGTTCTCGAAGAAAGACACGACAAATACAGGACCTATTAGAAGAAATAAAGGAAATAAGAAAGGAACAAAGAGCAAGCAACCATCAAATTGAGTTACTAGCAACCGAAAATCAAGTTTTAAAAGATGTAATTCAGCGAGAACAAAGACCAACTGTGACTGGAGTACGAAATCAGGAGCCAATGTCGAGTAGACAAATATCAAGAAATGAACAGCGGAATCCAGATCAAAGAATAGTGTTAGCAGGATCGACATCTCGGGTAAGAAGACAACAGGAAAATGACTTTCAACGAACCCAATGGGAAACATGTTTGGAAGCGATGGAACAAATGAAGGAGGAAATTAAAGGATTAAAAAATAAAGAGGGGGGAAGGATAGAAGAGGTATTGAAAGAAGCAAAGCGAACACCGTTAGCGCAACATTTAACGCGCGTGTCATTACCAAGAGAATATAATATTCCAGCGTTCGAATGTTACGATGGAACCAAGGATCCAACATCGCACTTAAAGTATTATAACCGAGTAATGACGCGATGGGACGGTCATGAAGCGATCATGTGCAGATGTTTTCCGTCAAGTTTAACAGGGACAGCATTATTGTGGTACGACAGATTACCGGAAAATTCTATCAATAATTATGCACAACTGGCCAGAAAATTTTTAGAGGCATACATGTATAACAGACCAATTGATTCAGGGGAGGACAGACTTTATTCTTTAATGTCATGGCCAGAAGAATCGATCCGATCATATACAACTAGATGGCATTCAATATGTCAAGCAATAGGTGATTTAGACCCTATGACAGCTATAAACCATTACAAATGGGGGATTGTAGATCGGAAGAGTCAGCTCTTCGTTGAAATCCATCGAAATAATCCAAAAACTGAAGGCAAATTGAGAGAAATAATAGAAACATGTGCAAGACTCCAAGATATACATGATCAAGGATCGAGAATTAATTCTGAAAATCAAGGAAATACAAGGAGAACAAATTCAGTTGAAGAATTACCAGAACAGAAAAGGAAATGTCCTCCAAAAGTTGAATCAAAAGAATCAAAACATCCTCGACAAGGGAATGGAAAAAATTTTGCTCAACAATTTCGAGAAAGAACTTTTACCAAGCTTAATGTTTCATATTTCAGGTTATTCAACATTTTGAAGAATCGACCAGGTTTTCAATGGCCAATAACAAAGGGAAATCAACCAGAACATACACAACACTCCAAAGACTATTGTGAATACCTTAACTACAAAGGACATACAACAAACAACTGTAGAAATTTTATAACATTGGTACAAAGAATGGTCGATGCTGGAGAATTGAAGGAATTTGTTCAAAAAATTGAACCATCAGAAAAATATGATGAAGGCAAAGCAATACATATTCCATATAACAAACAGACAATTAATATGATTTCATGTGTGGAAAAGTGTGATACAAATTTGAATGTAGCAATCAACAAGAAGTTGTGCAAGAGAATTCGGAACCACGAGGCCTTTAGAGTTCAAGGAAGGCAAGTAGAATTATGGGAGGATTGGATGGCACATCCATTAACATTTTCTGCACAAGAAGTAAATCAAGAAATTGAAATGCATAATGACCCTCTTGTGTTGACGTTATTGATATCTGGTTGGAATGTCAAGAAAATACTCTTGGATGGGGGCAGTTCATTAAATGTGATGTTCTACAATACATTTTGTAAAATGGGTTTTAAAGAAGATCAACTCATCACTTCACGATTTGTCATTTATGGATTTAATGGAATATCGTCCAAGCCAAAGGGAGAAATTGATCTTGAAGTATCGGCCGGACCGATCAACATTCTGACAAGATTTAGTGTTGTGGATGCACCATCCCCGTACAATGCTATAATTGGAAGACGATGGGTTCATCAATTAAAGGGTGTAGTATCAACTTATCATCAGTATCTACGATTTCCAACACCACGAGGAGAGATGGAGATAAAGGGTGATCAAGAAGATGCTAAACTTTGTATAATGGCAGAGACAAGAATAAATGAAGAACGGGAGCATTTACAATGTAAAAAGAAAAAAGAATCAAGAATTAAAGCAAAGGAAGAGGAAATAAATCAATACCTAGAAAAAAATGCAAAAAATAAAATAGAAAGTGAAAAAGGAGAGAATAGCAAAAATCAAGAAAATTTGGAAAACCAGCCGCAAAAAGGGGCGATGTAGCAATTAAAGGGAACCCCAACTCCAATTGGGATTCCAAAACCAGTTTTCACCCCAGTAGAGCAAACAAAAATCATAAACATCGGCACCGCAGAATGCCCCAAGCAAGTGCGAATTGGGACGTTAATAAAATCAGATGTGGAACAACAGATAGTCAAATTGCTTTGTGAATATATAGATGTGTTCGCTTGGAGAATAGAAGACATGCCGGGGATCGATCCCAGCATCGTCCAGCATGAATTAAACATACATCCTGATGCAATTCCTTTTCGCCAACGGATACGAAAAGTCGCACCAGAATATCATGAACAAGTGGAAAAAGAATTAGCAAAACTTTTAGGTGCAGGATTCATTCGAGAGGTACGATACCCTACATGGATTTCTAATATGGTAATTGTCCCAAAGAAGAACGGTGGAGTAAGAATTTGTATAGATTTCACCAATCTAAATAAGGCATGTCCAAAAGATAGTTACCCGCTCCCAAACATCGGCCAATTAGTAGATGTTGTTGAAGGACATGAGATGTTATCATTCATGGATGGACAATCTGGATACAATCAGATAGCGTTAGCAGAAGCGGATCAGGAACATACATCGTTCTTCACTCCACGGGGATTGTATTGTTACACCAGAATGCCATTTGGGTTACGAAATGCAGGAGCAACATATCAACGTTTAGTGGACGCAATATTCAAACCATGGATCGGAAAAACTTTGGAAGTTTATGTGGATGACATGTTAGTGAAAAGCAAGTTATCTGGTGATCATTTGCGAAACCTGACTGAAATTTTTGGTGCACTACGAAAGTATAAGATGAAAATAAATCCAGAAAAGTGTATTTTTGGTGTTACATCAGGGAGATTTTTAGGATATCTGGTTACAAAAGATGGAATTCAAGTTGATCCAGCAAAAATACAAGCAATAACGGATATGCCATCACCAAACAGTATAAAGAGTGTACAGAAGTTAAATGGGTGTTTGGCTGCACTAAGTAGATTTATTGCAAGGTCATCAGAACGATGTAAACCCTTTTTTGATGTACTTAAGAAGAAAAATAAGTTTGAATGGAACGATCGTTGTGAGCAAGCATTTCAAAGTATAAAACTACATCTTGCCACATTACCAGCATTACAAAAACCAGAACCAGAAGAAATGTTAACTTTGTACATAGCAGCAACAGAAAATGCCATTAGTGGAGTAATGGTGCGAACGAATGAGAAAATCGAGAAACCTGTATACTACATCAGCAAGACTTTGAATTCAGCAGAAAGAAATTATACAAAGATTGAACAATTAATTTTGTCAGTGGTATTTGCTACTCAGAAGTTACGCACTTATTTTCTCACTCATTATGTTCGTATTTTAACCAAAGCTCCATTGGAATCAGTTTTAAAGAATACAGGGAAGGTAGGAAGAATAGCAAAATGGAACGCTCGGCTAGAACAATACAACATTGTTTATGAGGTACAAACTGCGCAGAAATCCCAAGTTCTAGCTGATTTTTTGGCAGATTTTCCAATCGAGGAAGAGTATGAAATTCAAGGACTTCCGGGGTGTGAAGAAGAAGAACCAGTATAGATACTAGATTCAAATAGTTCACAACGATGGGAGGTTTTTGTTGATGGGTCGCGAAATAAAGAAGGAGCAGGAATAGGTATCGTGATTACAGCGCCAAAGGGAGAACGTATGGTACACTCATTTCGACTTGAGTTCGAAGAACATACGAATAACATAGTAGAATATGAAGCAGTGGTCCATGCTCTCAAACTCATTATTGAATTAGGAATAAGTGATGTAAGACTCACAAGTGACTCGCAGCTGGTGATTAGACAGATCGAGTTAAAATATCAAACGGTCGATGAGGACTTGGAACGATACAAAAATCTTGTACAAAGTTTAACAGTTTGTATTCCAAATATTATTTTTCGACATCTGTCTCGTGAAAAGAATCGACATGCGGACGCACTGGCATATATCTCATCCATGGTAAATGATCCAAATACTAAAGCACTAAAAATCGGGAGAATATATGAGCCATCCATAAGAGCACAAATATTAAATAACATAGAGGAAGACGGTATCGATGACTCAGCCATACAAAATGCCACATCTACATCGCAACAAGAAAATGATCAACCAAGTGAGCCAGAATGGAGAGTCCCGATACATCAATATTTACAAAATAAAGAATTACCAACAGATTCTAAAGAGGCAAGGAAAATTCAACTTAAATCAAACAGCTACCAACTTAGAGATGGAATTCTTTATCGACATTCTTTTCTTGGACCATTATTTCGATGTTTATCACGTAAAGAAGGATTACGAATTCTCAAAGAAATACATTACGGAGATGCAGGAAACCATAGCGGAAGACGATCGCTAGCATTAAAAGCTAAAATGCAGGGTTATTATTGGATTTCCATGTTGAAAGATTCGGAAGAAATGGTTCGAAGGTGCGAAGAATGTCAGCGATTTGGTAAGAAAATCAAAGCACCTAGCCCATGGCCATTTGCAAAATGGGGAGTCGATATAGTTGGACCATTAGCTGAAGGCACAAAGAAAAGAAAATACTTAATTGTGGCCACCGATTATTTCACCAAGTGGGTAGAAGCAAAAGCACTAGCGCGAATCAGAGACACTGATGTTTTTACATTTTTATTCGAGAATATCATCTGTAGGTTTGGGATTCCAGCAGCGATAGTTTCTGATAATGGAAAACAATTCCAGGGGAAGAATATCGATATGTTATTTGAAACATATAATATTCAAAAACATAAATCTACACCTTTTTACCCACAAAGTAATGGGCAAACAGAATCCACAAATAAAACAATTGCAACAAATCTGAAGAAAACATTGGATGGATATTATAATAAGTGGTGCGAACAATTACATAATACATTATGGGCATATAGAACCACGAGAAAAGCTTCAACTGGAGAATCACCATATCTTCTTGCTTATGGAACAGAAGCAGTAATACCAACAGAGGTTATTTTGCCTACAACCAGAACAGAAGCATGGGAGAAAAACCTAAATTCAGATCTCATGTTACAAAAATTGGATGACTTGGAAGAAAAAAGAGAAGTGGCACTCCAAAAAATGGAGAATTATCAAAGGGGATTAGCTCGAGAATACCATAAGCGTGTAAAATCCCGAAATTTTGTCCAAGGTCAATATGTCCTCCGACAAATAACAGAACATCAAAGGGACAAAAGAGCAGGAAAATTCGCACCAACATGGGATGGACCATATGTGATTCAAGCACCGGCAGGACAAGGGTCGTACTATCTTCAGAATTTGCAAGGAAAAATTTTAAAGCATCCGTGGAATGCACAATATTTAAAGCTTTACTATCTGTGAATGATACCACAAAAAGCAGGTACATAAACAATTAATTCATTAATTTCTTTTATAATCACTCCAGGAACATCGTACCATGGAGAATTTTATAATTCCATTAATCCCGGAATGTCATATACTTTGAATCCAGGAATATCATATCTTGGAGATTACCATTATAATCAAAATTCCATTAATCTCGGAATTTCGTATACTCTGAGCGCTCAAAATCAATCCAGGAACATCATATTCTGGATATCGTTGCGATTGACGACATAATCATATACAAAAGGTGAACATTATCCTTAGAGAATTTTATTAACAATGAAATTCTTATCAAGAAGGGGTTCCTAATTATTGGTTTATCAATTTTCAGAGTACAGTTCGGGACCAACCCTGTATCTTACCCCTGGCCCGGGTTTGTTTCGTATGTGTGGGATCTCGAACAACATGATTTGAGGTAAAAAGTACTTCAATTCATGGAACTTAGAAAATCATATGATAGCCAAAAAGATTACTTAATCATATTTTCTTGTGCAGGGAACAACATAAAAGGCAAGTCTAAAAGTTACAAAAGAAAATCTTTGAAAGACACACAAAGTACAAGATGGAGGAGTTAACAGAAAATGAAATTACAAAGAATATAATCAAATATCAGGAAGACCGGATCGAGATGGTGGAGGAGGAACTGCAGGCACAGGAGCGCGCTTACTAAGCACTGAAGGATCGGATTGTGCACGATCTAAAGCAGTATTGAAGGACATCGCAATCTTCGCTTTAGCCTCCTGCCTGACCCATTGAACAAAATCACGCCCAAAGTTGATTTCTTTGTGAAGCTCTTCGATCTTTTGCTGATCTATTGCTACTTGAGCACTAAGATGTGATTTTTGATTTTTCTCTTCACTTAATTGTGCAGTTAATGAATCAATCTCTTGTTCACGAGCAATAATTTTAGAAAGTTCAGTAGATAGTCGAGCATGTAAACTCTCAATTTTTGAGGCGCTAAGAGTCACATTATATTCAGAAGTCTTTAACTCTTGAGTAATCTTTTCCACTGAATCTTTTGCTGAATTAAGCTCAGTTTTTGCTTGTGTTGCTCGATTCTTAGCCTCATTTAACTTTGTCTCCAGTTCTGAAAATACAAGAAAACATCAGACAAATTTTATGATATCAAGAGCTATAAAATCAGGTAAACCAAAAATGTACCTCTGACAACAGATTTAAACTCTAATTCTTTATGAGTTAGCAATTTTACAACTTCTCGATATTTTGATTCTGCTTTATTACGCCTCCAAGTGGCTAAATCAGAACTATCGTTCAGTTGAGTCAGTTTATCTCTAACCACATTCATCTCTTTGAAAACTTCCCTTGCATGATTATTCAATTGTACCATTCTACGTTCGATCCTAAATAATGTCTCCATATTTTCCACTGGACCTAGTATAAAATTTAAATGTTTCATATAAATCAAGTAAATAAAATAGTAATTGAAAAGGAATGAAAAATAAACCTTGATTTTGATTCTGAAGATTTTGATTGTGACCTTCAATAGTTCGGAGACGATCCTGTTGCTGCTGATATTGATCATTATGTTGATGTTGAAGCTGTTGAAGTTGTTGAAGTTGTTGTTGAAGAAGATCATTTTGCTGTTGTAAATCATCATTCACCTGTTGTAAGGATACATTCTTTTCCTTCATCTCCACTGATTCTTTCCTAAATATCAATCCCATCATGGTAGCTCGAGCCTTATAAAATTTATAACCACTAAACAGACAGTCGTTACTATATTGGAGTTGGGCTAAAGCTTGTTGTGGAAGTGAATATAACGAACTATCGGAAAGAGTCAAAACTTCATTGAAGGTTGGAGGAGGCTTTACAGGAAATCTCTGCTCAAAAACATCACTCTTGGACCATGCATCCAAAGTTTCGTCCATAGGAATCGCACTAAATGAATCCTTGAATCGAGACATGAAGCCAGAATCAGATTTGATAACATCAGGATTAGATGAAACATTCCAAAGCCCTTGAGAAAGAAACCATTTATATGCTTCTTCTTCATCACCAACTAAATTAAGACCTTCACTGGAGATTCGATCGGAAATAGACTTCAGAGTAGAAGGATCGGCACTTGGAAATGAAGTATCGACCTCAACAGCAACAGAAGTAGATCAAACCAAAATTTCGGAAGGAGCGATCGATTCGAGAATTACTTCAGAAGTCCCTTCGACTTCAGGAGGGATCGAACTGGAAGGAGGGATCGAACTGGAAGGAGGGATCGAACTGGAAGGAGAGTTTTCTTCTTCAGTTCGATCAATAATGTTAGCTTCTTCAACAATGGCGGTATTAGCTTCAACATTCATATTTTCCACACCACCAATCGGAAG
Organism: Papaver californicum; assembly: GCA_023531435.1. Taxonomy (NCBI): domain Eukaryota; kingdom Viridiplantae; phylum Streptophyta; class Magnoliopsida; order Ranunculales; family Papaveraceae; genus Papaver; species Papaver californicum. The sequence goes on along the minus strand of JAJJMC010018519.1, from coordinate 2,257 downwards.
TATCTTGGCATTATCCTTCTCCGATGTATTCTCTTCTTCAACATGGGATACTTCATTCACTACATCAACAAGATCATCAATAACAATCATCTCCCTCTTCTTGAGGAAGGCCAGAAAAAGTTTCCAATGCACCATTATCAGGTACAGGGGAATCAAGCACGAAATCAAAAGGAAGTGGAGAAACAATGTTATAAAAATTGGATGAAGTACCAGAAAGAGGTGCAACCATAGGATCGGATCGTTCCGATACCACTATTTCTGCTGGCATCGAGGAAACTGGAATAACATCGATAGGATCAGACTGATCCAATGGAAGAGCAACAATCGAACTACCTTCTCCCTTATTCAAACTGGAAGCCATCTCTCTTACAACCTCAGTTGAGAGTTCAAGAGTTCTGGGCTTCTTCTGTTTCTTCTCTACTGTGAGAATTAATTTTCGCTTTCCTCTACCCTCAACCGCGGGTTCGATCGATTGTTCATTCTCGATGATCTGTCTATTCTCGACGATTTTAATACCTCGATCAAGTGGAGGAAGGGGGATTCCGATGTCCAAAGAAGGGTCGACCTGGAATCAAAAAAAAAGTAAAAACATTTAAAAGAAGACATTAAAAATCGATACACTATATCTAAAAGGAATGATATCAACTAAGAATTCCGAACCTTGAAGTCAAATTTGTAATCATCAAAGTTCAATCTCCAGGGGCAATAGTTTGGGAAACAATTGCGAAGATGTTGAATTTCACTAGTAGGGATATCACCATATACCCAAGGTCCCTCGATCAGAATAGGGGTGCGATACCATTTATAATCATGTTCTCGACGAATTCTCTCATTCGAAGGAAAGTCAGCATTGGTATATGGAGCTACCTTGATTCTGGGGTCATCAACTTCTCGAAGAAGAGGAAACCCTTGGTAGCATTTACGAACAGGACTAACACTCCATTTAACATAATTTTTGACAGTAATACCATCACCATAAGTATTCTGGAAATTCTCAGGCGTATAATGAACACGTTCTGAAGGATCGGGAACATAACAAGTAAGCCGAGTACGACCCTCACTGCGAAGGGTACATTCATCGAGAATTCGCCACCAATTACCATTATACTGTGTGATAGAACGAAGTTGAGTATGCGGAGCCCTGCTGCGAGTAGCAAGAACTGTAAACTGGAAAGGGTTGTTTTTTCTATACAGAGGGAGATGAAGACCAGCTTCCAAGGCACCAACAGAAATTAATAATCTATTATGGGTATATTGAAATTTTTTCATCGAATCGTAGGTCATCATATCAGAAGCACTATCAACAAAAGAAACTTTAAATCCGTGAAGATTATGTCTTCTTTTAAATTCTTCAATATCCATAGATCGATAGCTATAAGATGACATTGACCGTTTATTCTTGGGGGCAACATTAGGGACATCGGGAGAAGAATCCCGTACAGAACGAGGTATAGCAGGAGAAGGAATAGCAAGAGACAAATCTTGACGAGAAACAGCATATCGAGATGAAGAAGACCTACTTGATCTCCTGTTTTCACCTTGATTGCTGGCAGCATCAGATTTTCTTGGAGACATATTGAAGATCTGAGCAAAAAGAAACAAAAGAATGAAAAAATTAATATATGAAGAAATTACCCAGCAATAATTACAGTGTAAAAAAGGACCTTTTCATTCATACATAACCTGAGAATCACAATCTTTTTACTACACCGATAGACCCTCAACCATGAAAAGAAAATTTCGAATCAAGAAAAATAAAATTACTTACATGAAGAAAAGAAGTTAACAATGGCCAAATCGAAGTGGAGAAGAAACCAATTAACAAGAATAAAACTCCTGAGTAGTGGGAAGATTTGAAAAGTTTAAGGAAGACAAAATGCAATAACTAAAAAAGAGACAGTAGAAAGTTACAGGATATTTAAAGAAGAAGAATGGTAACCGCCACAAGATGGGAGAGCAAAATAATCAGAAAAGATTTGATTTCATTGAAAAAAGTGTAATTGACATAATCATGTTAATACCAGCGGAAAACTCGGATAACGTGCAGAAAAGAAACTGAAAAGTTAAAAACGACAAGTCCTTCTCTATTTTTCAAAATCTCGGATCGACCGTTGGATGATTTTGTAAAAAGAGAAGAAGGGGGGCAAATTGTTAGTAAATTAAAGAAGCATGACACGTGGAAGAAGATCAAGTTAAGAAGCAACCAGATTAAAACGGGTGAGAAACATAGGATCATTATTAAAGATATCAAATTTCA
>JAJJMC010018514.1:0-10687 GCA_023531435.1 Papaver californicum | reverse complement strand
TTTGCTTGATCCTCTTCCATGTGTCGTGATTCTTTAATTTACTAACAATTTGCCCCCTTCTTCTCTTTTTTACAAAATCATCCAACGGTCGATCCGAGATTTTGAAAAATAGAGAAGGACTTTCAGTTTTTTCTTTTTTCGCACGTTCTCCGAGTTTTCCGCTGGCTCTGTATTTATTACTTTTATACTCATGATTATGTCAGTTACACTTTTTTCAAAAAATTTTTCGATTATCTCGTTCTCCCATCTTGTGGCGGTTACTATTCTCCTCCTTTAAATATCCTATAATTTTCTGCTGTATTTTTCTCTTTTAGTTACTGCACCTTGTTTTCCTTAATCTTTTCAAATCTTCCTACTACTCAGGAGTTCTGTTCTTGTTAATTGGTTTCTTCTTCACTTCATTTTGACCATTGTTAATTTCTTTTCTTCATGTAAGTAACTTTACTTTTCTTGATTCAAAATTTTTCTTTTTATGGCTGTGGGTCTATCGATGTAGTGAGAAGATTGTGATTCTCAGGTTATGCATGAATAAAAAGGCTCTTTTTTACACTGTAATTATTAATAGGTAATTTCTTTATATGTTAATCTTTTCTTTCCTTCGTTTCTTTTTGCTCAGATCTTCAATATGTCTCCAAGGAAATCTGATACTACCGGCAACCAGGGTGGAAATAGGAGATCAAGTAGGACTTCTTCATCTCAATATGCTGTTTCCCGTCGAGATTCATCTATTGCTACTCCTTCTCCTGCTGCACCTCGCACCGTACGGGATTCTTCTCCCGATATTCCTAATGTTGCCCCCCAAAAGTAAACGGTCAATGTCATCTTATAGCTATCGATCCATGGATATTGAAGAATTTAAAAGAAGACATAACCTTCAAGGGTTTAAAGTTTCTTTTGCGGATAGTACTTCCGATATGATGACCTATGATTCGATGAGAAAATTTCAATATACCCATCATAGATTATTAATTTCTGTTGGTGCCTTGGAAGCTGGTCTTCATCTTCCTCTGTATGAGAAAAATAACCCTTTCCAATTCACAGTTCTTGCTACTCGCAGCAGGGCCCCGCATACTCAACTTCGTTCCATCACACAGTATAATGGTAATTGGTGGCGGATTCTCGATGAATGTACCCTTCGCAGCGAGGGTCGTACCCGTCTTACTTGCTATGTTCCCGATCCCTCAGAACGTGTTAATTATACGCCTGAAAATTTCCAGAATACTTATGGTGATGGTATTACTATTAAGAATTTTGTTAAATGGAGTGTCAGTCCTGTTCGCAAATGCTCAAAAGGGTTTCCTCTTCTTCATGAAGTTGATGATCCCAGAATCAAGGTAGCCCCACGCACTAATGCTGATTTTCCTTCGAATGAGAGAATTCGTCGAGAACATGATTATAGGTGGTATCGCACTCCTATTCTGATCGAGGGACCTTGGGTATATGGTGATCTCCCTACTAGTGAAATTCAACATCTTCGTAATTGTTTCCCGAACTATTGCCCCTGGAAATTGAACTTTGATGATTATAAATTTGACTTCAAGGTTCGGAATTCTTAGTTGATACCATTTCTTTTATTTATAGTGTATCGATCTTTAATGCCTTCTTTAAATGTTTTTTTTTTTTTTTTTTATTATTATTATTTTAACTTCAGGTCGATCCTTCTTTGGACATCGGAATCCCTCTTCCTCCACCTGATCGTGGTATTAAAATCGTCGAGAATAGACAGATCGTCGAGGATGAACAAACGATCGAACCCTTAGTTGATGGTAAAGGAAAGCGAAAATTAGTTCTCGCAACAGAGAAGAAGCAAAAGAGGCCTAGAACTCTTGAACTCTCAACCGAGGTTATAGGAGAGATGGTTCCTAGTTCGAATAGGGGAGAAGGAAGCTCGATGGTTGCTCTTCCATTGGATCAGTTTGATCCTATCGATGTTATTCCAGTTTCCTCGATGCCAGCAGAAATTGTTGTATCGGAACGATCCAATCCTATGGTTGCACCTTCTTCTGGTACTTCATCCAATTTTTATAACGTTGTTTCTCCACTTCCATTTGATTTCGTACTTGATTCCCCTGTACCTGATAATGGTGCATTGGAAACTTTTTCTGGCCTTCCTCAAGAAGAGGGAGATGATATTGTTATTGATGATCTTATTGATGTAGTGAATGAAGTATCTCATTCTGAAGAAAAGAATACATCGGAGAGAGATAATGCCGAGATACTTCCAATTGGTGGTATGGGAAACATGAATGTTGAGGCTGATATCGCCATTGTTGATGAAGTTAACATTACTGATCGTACTGAAGATGAAAACCCTCCTTCCAGTTCGATCCCTCCTTCCAGTTCGATCCCTCCTGAAGTCGAAGGGACTTCTGAAGTAATTGTAGAATCGATCGCCCCTTCTGAAATTTTGGTTCGATCTCCTTCGATTGCTGTTGAGGTCGATACTTCAATTCCAAGTGCTGATCCTTCTACTCTGAAATCTATTTCCGATCGAATCTCCAGTGAAGGTTTCAATTTAATTGGGGACGAAGAAGAAGCATATAAATGGTTTCTTTCTCAAGAGCTTTGGAATATTTCATCTAATCCTGATATTATCAAATCTGATTCTGGCTTCATGTCTCGATTCAAGGATTCACTTAGTGCGATCCCCATGGATGAAGCTTTGGATGCATGGTCCAAGAGTGATGTTTTTGAGCAGAGATTTCCTGTAAAGCCTCCTCCAACCTTTAATGAAGTTTTGACTCTGTCTGATAGTTCATTATATTCACTTCCACAACAGGCTTTAGCCCAACTTCAATATGGTAATGACTGTCTGTTCAGTGGTTATAAATTTTATAAAGCTCGAGCCACCATGATGAAATTGATATTCAGGAAAGAATCAGTGGAGATGAAGGAAAAGAATGTCTCCTTACAACAGGTGAATGATGAATTACAACAGCAAAATACTCTTCTTCAACAACAACTTCAACAACTTCAATATCAATATAATGATCAACATCAGCAACAACAGGATCGTCTCCGAATTATTGAAGATCACAATCAAGATCTTCAGAATCAAAATCAAGGTTTATTTTTCATTCCTTTTCAATTACTATTTTATTTACTTGATATTCAATTACTATTTTAAACTTTTAAACTTTTAAATTTCGCCCCTACCTGGCGCGCCATTTGGATCGAACGTAGAATGGTACAATTGAATAACCATGCAAGGGAAGTTTTCAAAGAGATGAATGTGGTTAGAGATAAACTGACTCAACTGAACGATAGTTCTGATTTAGCCATTTGGAGGCGTAATAAAGCAGAATCAAAATATCGAGAAGTTGTAAAATTGCTAACTCAGAAAGAATTAGAGTTTAAATCTGTTGTCAGAGGTACATTTTTGGTTTAACTGATTTTATAGCTCTTGATATCATAAAATTTGTCTGATGTTTTCTTGTATTTTCAGAACTGGAGACAAAGTTAAATGAGGCTAAGAATCGTGCAACACAAGCAGAAACTGAGCTTAACTCAGCAAAAAATTCAGTGGAAAAGATTACTCAAGAGTTAAAGACTTCTGAATATAATGTGACTCTTAGCGCCACAAAAATTGAGGATTTACATGCTCGACTATCTACTGAACTTTCTAAAATCAATGCTCGTGATCGAGAGATTGATTCATTAACTGCACAACTAAGTGAAGAGAAAAATCAATCATCACATCTTAGTACTCAAGTAGCAATAGATCAGCAAAAGATCGAAGAGCTTCATAAAGAAATCAACTTTGGGTGTGATTTTGTACAATGGGTCAGGCAAGAAGCTAAAGCGAAGATTGCGATGTCCTTCAATACTGCTTTAGATCGTGTAAAATCCGATCCTTCAGTGCTTAATAAGCGCGCTCCTGTGCCTGCAGTTCCTCCTCCACCATCTCGATCCGGTCTTCCTGATATTTGATTATATTCTTTGTAGTTTCATTTTCTGTTAACTCCTCCATCTTGTACTTTGTGTGTTTTTTCAAAGATTTTCTTTTGTAACTTTTAGACTTGCCTTTTATGCTGTTCCCTGCACAAGAAAATATGATTAAGTAATCTTTTTGACTATCATATACCTCAAATCATGTTGTTCGAGATCCCACACATACGAAACAAACCCGGGCCAGGGGTAAGATACAGGGTTGGTCCCGAACTGCACTCTGAAAATTGATAAACCAATAATTAGGTACCCCTTCTTGATAAGAATTTTATTGTTAATAAAATTCTCTAAGGATAATGTTCACCTTTTGTGTATGATTATGTCGTCAATCGTAACGATATCCAGAATATGATGTTTCTGGATTGATTTTGAGCGCTCAGAGTATACGAAATTCCGAGATTAACGGAATTTTGATTATCATGGTAATCTCCAAGATTTGATATTCCTGGGTTCAAAGTATATGACATCCCGGGATTAATGGAATTATAAAATTCTCCATGGTACGATGCTCCTGGAGTGATTATAAAAGAAATTAATGAATTAATTGTTTATGTACCTGCTTTTTGCGGTGTTATTCACAGATAGTAAAGCTTTAAGTATTGTGCATTCCACGGATGCTTTAAAATTTCTCCTTGCAAATTCTGAAGATAGTACGACCCTTGTCCTGCCGGTGCTTGAATCACATATGGTCCATCCCATGTTGGTGCGAATTTTCCTGCTCTTTTGTCCCTTTGATGTTCTGTTATTTGTCGGAGGACATATTGACCTTGGACAAAATTTCGGGATTTTACACGCTTATGGTATTCTCGAGCTAATCCCCTTTGATAATTCTCCATTTTTTGGAGTGCCACTTCTCCTCTTTCTTCCAAGTCATCTAATTTTTGTAACATGAGATCTGAATTTAGGTTTTTCTCCCATGCTTCTGTTCTGGTTGTAGGCAAAATAACCTCTGTTGGTATTACTGCTTCTGTTCCATAAGCAAGAAGATATGGTGATTCTCCAGTTGAAGCTTTTCTTGTGGTTCTATACGCCCATAATGTATTATGTAATTGTTCGCACCACCTATTATAATATCCATCCAATGTTTTCTTCAGATTTGTTGCGATTGTTTTATTTGTGGATTCTGCTTGCCCATTACTTTGTGGGTAAAAAGGTGTAGATTTATGTTTTTGAATATTATATGTTTCAAATAACATATCGATATTCTTCCCTTGGAGTTGCTTTCCATTATCAGAAACTATCGCTGCTGGAATCCCAAACCTACAGATGATATTCTCGAATAAAAATGTAAAAACATCAGTATCTCTGATTCGCGCTAGTGCTTTTGCTTCTACCCACTTGGTGAAATAATCGGTGGCCACAATTAAGTATTTTCTTTTCTTTGTGCCTTCAGCTAATGGTCCAACTATATCGACTCCCCATTTTGCGAATGGCCATGGGCTAAGTATTGAATTTAATTCCGTAGCTGGTGCTTTGATTTTCTTACCAAATCGCTGACATTCTTCGCATCTTCGAACCATTTCTTCCGAATCTTTCAACATGGAAATCCAATAATAACCCTGCATTTTGGCTTTTAATGCTAGCGATCGTCTTCCGCTATGATTTCCTGCATCTCCGTAATGTATTTCTTTGAGAATTCGTAATCCTTCTTTCCGTGATAAACATCGAAATAATGGTCCAAGAAAAGAGTGTCGATAAAGAATTCCATCTCTTAGTTGGTAGCTGTTTGATTTAAGTTGAATTTTCCTTGCTTCTTTAGAATCCATTGGTAATTCTTTAGTTTGTAAATATTGATGTATCGGGACTCTCCAATCCGGCTCACTTGGTTGGTCATTTTCTTGTTGCGATGGAGATGTGGCATTTTGTATGGCTGATTCATCGATACCGTCTTTTTCTATGTTATTTAATACTTGTGCTCTTATGGATGGCTCATATATTCTCCCGATTTTTAGGGCTTTAGTATTTGGATCATTTATCATGGATGAGATATATGCCAGTGCGTCCGCATGTCGATTCTTTTCACGAGACAGATGTCGAAAAATAATATTTGGAATACAAACTGTTAAACTTTGTACAAGATTTTTGTATCGTTCCAAGTCCTCATCGATCGTTTGATATTTTAACTCGATCTGTCTAATCACCAGCTGCGAGTCACTGGTAAGTCTTACATCACTTATTCCTAATTCAATAATGAGTTTGAGAGCATGGACCACTGCTTCATATTCTACTATGTTATTCGTATGTTCCTCGAATTCAAGTCGAAACGAGTGTACCGTACGTTCTCCCTTTGGCGCTGTAATCACGATGCCTATTCCTGCTCCTTCTTTATTTCGCGACCCATCAACAAAAACCTCCCATCGTTGTGAACTATTTGAATCTAGTATCTCTACTGGTTCTTCTTCTTCACACCCCGGTAGTCCTTGAATTTCATACTCTTCCTCGATTGGAAAATCTGCCAAAAAATCAGCTAGAACCTGGGATTTCTGCGCAGTTTGTAACTCATAAACAATGTTGTATTGTTCTAGCTGAGCGTTCCATTTTGCTATTCTTCCTACCTTCCCTGTATTCTTTAAAACTGATTCCAGTGGAGCTTTGGTTAAAATACGGACATAATGAGTGAGAAAATAAGTGCGTAACTTCTGAGTAGCAAATACCACTGACAAAATTAATTGTTCAATCTTTGTATAATTTCTTTCTGCTGAATTCAAAGTCTTGCTGATGTAGTATACAGGTTTCTCGATTTTCTCATTCGTTCGCACCATTACTCCACTAATGGCATTTTCTGTTGCTGCTATATACAAAGTTAACATTTCTTCTGGTTCTGGTTTTTGTAATGCTGGTAAGGTGGCAAGATGTAGTTTTATACTTTGAAATGCTTGCTCACAACGATCGTTCCATTCAAATTTATTTTTCTTCTTAAGTACATCAAAAAAGGGTTTACATCGTTCTGATGACCTTGCAATAAATCTACTTAGTGCAGCCAAACATCCATTTAACTTTTGTACACTCTTTATACAGTTTGGTGATGGCATATCCGTTATTGCTTGTATTTTTGCTGGATCAACTTGAATTCCATCTTTTGTAACCAGGTATCCTAAAAATCTCCCTGATGTAACACCAAAAATACACTTTTCTGGATTTATTTTCATCTTATACTTTCGTAGTGCACCAAAAATTTCAGTCAGGTTTCGCAAATGATCACCAGATAACTTGCTTTTTACTAACATGTCATCCACATAAACTTCCAAAGTTTTTCCGATCCATGGTTTGAATATTGCGTCCACTAAACGTTGATATGTTGCTCCTGCATTTCGTAACCCAAATGGCATTCTGGTGTAACAATACAATCCTCGTGGAGTGAAGAACGATGTATGTTCCTGATCCGCTTCTGCTAACGCTATCTGATTATATCCAGATTGTCCATCCATGAATGATAACATCTCATGTCCTTCAACAGCATCTACTAGTTGATCGATGTTTGGGAGCGAGTAACTATCTTTTGGACATGCCTTGTTTAGATTGGTAAAATCTATACAAATTCTTACTCCACCGTTTTTCTTCGGGACAATTACCATATTAGAAATCCATGTAGGGTCTCTTACTTCCCGAATGAATCCTGCACTCAAAAGTTTTGCTAATTCTTTTTCCACTTGTTCATGATATTCTGGTGCGACTTTTCGTATCCGTTGGCGAAAAGGAATTGCATCAGGATGTATGTTTAATTCATGCTGGACGATGCTGGGATCGATCCCCGGCATGTCTTCTATTCTCCAAGCGAACACATCCATATATTCACAAAGCAATTTGACTATCTGTTGTTCCACATCTGATTTTATTAACGTCCCAATTCGCACTTGCTTGGGGCATTCTATGGTGCCGATGTTTATAATTTTTGTTTGTTCTACTGGGGTGAAAACTGGTTTTGGAATCCCAATTGGAGTTGGGGTTCCCTTTAATTGCTACTTAGCCCCTTTTTGTGGCTGATTTTCCAAATTTTCTTGATTTTTGCTATTCTCTCCTTTGTCACTCTCTATTTTACTTTTTGCATTTTTTTCTAAGTATTGATTTATTTCATCTTCCTTTGCTTTAATTCTTGATTCTTTTTTCTTTTTATATTGTGAATGCTCCCGTTCTTCATTTATTCTTGTCTCCGTTATTACACAAAGTTTAGCATCTTCTTGATCACCCTTTATCTCCATCTCTCCTCGCGGTGTTGGAAATCGTAGATACTGATGATAAGTTGATACTACACCTTTTAATTGGTGAACCCATCGTCTTCCTATTATAACATTGTACGGGGATGGTGCATCCACAACACTAAATCTTGTCAGAATATTGATCGGTCCGGCCGATACTTCAAGATCAATTTCTCCCTTTGGCTTGGACGATACCCCATTAAATCCATAAATGACAAATCGTGAAGTGATGAGTTGATCTTGTTTAAAACCCATTTTACAAAATGTATTGTAGAACATCACATTTAATGAACTGCCCCCATCCAAGAGTATTTTCTTGACATTCCAACCAGATATCAATAATGTCAACACAAGAGGGTCATTATGCATTTCAATTTCTTGATTTACTTCTTGTACAGAAAATGTTAATGGATGTGCCATCCAATCCTCCCATAACTCTACTTGCCTTCCTTGAACTCTAAAGGCCTCGTGGTTCCGAATTCTCTTGCACAACTTCTTGTTGATTGCTATATTCAAATCTGTATCACACTTTTCCACACATGAAATCATGTTAATTGTCTGTTTGTTATATGGAATATGTATTGCTTTGCCTTCATCATATTTTTCTGATGGTTCAATTTTTTGAACAAATTCCTTTAATTCTCCAGCATCGACCATTCTTTGTACCAATGTTATAAAATTTCTACAGTTGTCTGTTGTATGTCCTTTGTAGTTATGGTATTCACAATAGTCTTTGGAGTGTTGTGTATGCTCCGGTTGATTTCCCTTAGTTATTGGCCATTGAAAACCTGGTTGATTCTTCAAAATGTTGAATAACCTGAAATATGAAACATTAAGCTTGGTAAAAGTTCTCTCTCGAAATTGTTGAGCAAAATTTTTTCCATTTCCTCGTCGTGGATGTTTTGATTCTTTTGATTCAACTTTTGGAGGATATTTCCTTTTCTGTTCTGGTAATTCTTCAACTGAATTTGTTCTCCTTGTTTTTCCTTGATTTTCAGAATTAATTCTCGATCCTTGATCCTGTATATCTTGGAGTCTTGCGCATGTTTCTATTATTTCTCTCAATTTGCCTTCAGTTTTTGGATTGTTTCGATGGATTTCAACGAAGAGCTGACTCTTCCGATCTACAATCCCCCATTTGTAATGGTTTATAGCTGTCATAGGGTCTAAATCACCTATTGCTTGACATATTGAATGCCATCTAGTTGTATAAGATCGGATCGATTCTTCCGGCCATGACATTAAAGAATAAAGTCTGTCCTCCCCTGAATCAATTGGTCTGTTATACATGTATGCCTTTAAAATTTTCTGGCCAGTTGCGCATAATTATTGATAGAATTTTCCGGCAACCTGTCGTACCATAATAATGCTGTCCCTGTTAAACTTGACGGAAAACATCTGCACATGATTGCTTCATGACCATCCCATCGCGTCATTACTCGGTTATAATACTTTAAGTGCGATGTTGGATCCTTGGTTCCATCGTAACATTCAAACGCTGGAATATTATATTCTCTTGGTAATGATACGCGCGTTAAATGTTGCGCTAACGGTGTTCGCTTTGCTTCTTTCAATACCTCTTCTATCCTTCCCCCCTCTTTATTCTTTAATCCTTTAATTTCCTCCTTCATTTGTTCCATCGCTTCCAAACATGTTTCCCATTGGGTTCGTTGGAAGTTATTTTCCTGTTGTCTTCTGACCCGAGATGTCGATCCTGCTAACACTATTCTTTGATCTGGATTCCGCTGTTCATTTCTTGATATTTGTCTACTCGACATCGGCTCCTGATTTCGTACTCCAGTCACAGTTGGTCTTTGTTCTCGCTGAATTACATCTTTTAAAACTTGATTTTCGGTTGCTAGTAACTCAATTTGATGGTTGCTTGCTCTTTGCTCCTTTCGTATTTCTTTTATTTCTTCTAATAGGTCCTGTATTTGTCGTGTCTTTCTTCGAGAACTCTCATGATCTGAAGAGAAATTCTGAACCACAGTATTTGACATCAATTCTTGACTTGGGGTATGATTTCCCTCAATATTTTGTTGCTGTCCTGAATCACTTCCTTCTTCTAATCTATTTTCTAAGCCTTCATTACTATTTTGATTCCCAGAATTCGCGTCTTGAGACATATTTTCTAGAATTTGCTGCTTCTTCACTATCTTGTGCCTTCTCGATCGTTTTCCTTCCTCGATATCTAAAAATTTCTCAAAAAATTAGTCAAATGAACTCTTATCTATTAAATCATAAGAGATTCTTATTATTATTTTAACTGTAAATTTTCCCTATCACATATCCAATTTTTTCCTCCTTCAAAAAATTTTTGTTTCATATTTTTATCTATTTTGTTCCTCACAAGGTATTTTTCACGTTAATAAAACATACTTATGTAAATAAACCTTATTTTTCATATCTTGTAAAATTAAATTTTCCCATATTTTCTTATAAAAAATTTTCAGGTAGGATAAATCCTTTTTTCAACCCCTGTTTCTAGCGCCAAATTGTTTAGGCCAAAAATTCCTTTTGCTAAACAACCAATCAAACTCTTG
>JAJJMC010018512.1:0-10073 GCA_023531435.1 Papaver californicum | reverse complement strand
TAGTGCAAAGGCACTATGAGCCGTGATGCATCATGAAATGCATCACCATGATGCATCAGCTAGTTTATTTGCAACGGCTTTGGCAACGGCTTTGGGACGTCGATGGATGACATCAATGTTTTTAATATTTACATGTAGAAATGTGAATATTATATATATAGGGAGGAGGTGTTTGTAGGAAATAGTGGAAGCTAAGCTATGCTAACCGATGAAAGGCACAAAAGGCCTTGACGCTAATAATAGAAGCATCATAGTGCAACGACACTATATGCCCATGGAAAGCGAAAAATTTACATGTACTTTCCAACGAGAAGTTAGCCTCTAAGGCACGGTGATTGCCCCCTTTTAGCATGACAGATTGGGGAGTTCTGGCCTGCGCGCCGGAGGCGGAGTTTTCCGGTCCGTGACAACTAATGTCACGGACTGGAAAATTACGCCTCCGGCGCGGTGAGCTAGGTAGGCCAGAACTCCTTGATGTACAGCTTTAAAGACAGTAACCATACCTTAAATCCTAACTTCTCACTGACAAATGCAGGTAGATTTTCCTTCCCAAGCATGCTTTGCAAGCATGATACTTGAAATATAGTTTCCACACCGTTCAAAATCACCCTTGTTATGCAAAAGATAGAAGGCCATGAAAGCCAATGTTGAATGCCTTTGGCAAGCATCACATAATTACGAGCATTTTCCAGGCCTAACTCATGCCTTGGATTAGATCCTAGGCCATCAGAGGTCTAATTTTTTGTTTCATCAACTCTGTTTCGACCATGCATTGGAGCCTGCACTGATTTTTCTCTTACCAAGGGTGAAGCAGCCAAGCATATTCCGTTCATACTGTATGGCTTGATAGGAAATATGAATAACCTATCGAATGGAATACCTCATCGAGTGTGGCAACAATCATCTCTTGACTTGGCATTGCCGAGCCAGATGATATGAGCAACAGGTGTTACACCTTAATGTATTGTATTGCGGCTTCCAGATGATACGAGTTACCATAATATCGCAATCTCCTCTAAATTAGATGATCTGAGTGACAAGGTGTTGCACCTAAATACATTGCATTGCGGCTGCCTACGTACCCAACGTACCTTGAAGGGATCAAGCATGATCATAGTTCATCCTAATAGGGACAAGCAACTTAAGCCTATTAAGGCAAAGACAACATTGAAAAGGGCCAATCGTTTTGAAAGGATATGCTTTGGCATATATAATCCTTGTCCAAAAATTTCCAATAAGATGTAGCAATGACAAATGCCAAGCTAAGCCTAGTCTGCAAAGCCTAAAGAACTTTTTCAAAGTATGCACCAACTTGGGCATAATTTTTGCTACGTAGTATGCAAATATGCATTCTCGAGTACGCAACACAATGATGTTTTCGCATAATTCAAGCTTCATCGGCTAATCTACAAGCAAATCTGTTTTCTGGTTAGCGTGGCTAGGAAAATTCGTTAATTGGTTAACCAAATCCACTTTCTCGTTGGCGTTACTAGGTTATCCATTTTTTGGTTAGCCAAATCCGCTTTCTGGTTGGCGCCTCTAGGAAAACCCGCCAACTGGTTAGCATAGCTAAGGTTATTTCGCTTTCTGGTTAGTATAGCTAAGCATCATCCATTTCCAACCAACACCTCCTCCCTATATATGTTTTATTCGCATTTCTACAAATAAATAAAAGAAAGGGAAGAGACATTCATCGACTGCATGTTAGGCAAAAATGCCAACTTGTTAGCATATATCATAACTAGTTAGCCAGCTGTTAGGCTAATCCGCCAACTGGTTAGCATATCCGTTAACTGGTTAGCCAAGTACGCATTTTAGTTGGCGTTGATAGGAAAATGCGCTAACTGGTTAACACATCAGCTAACTGGTTAGCCAGTTGTTAGGCTAGTTCGCCATCTGGTTAGCATATATGCTAACTGTTAGCATAGCTAGGCTAATCCGCCATCTGGTTAGCCAAATCCTCTTTTTGTTTGGTGTTGATAGGCAAATATGGCAACTGGTTAGCATATCCACTAACCGGTTAGTCAGCTGCTAGGCTAATCCACCATCTAGTTACATAGCTAGGCTAATCCACCATTTGGTTAACATATCTAGGCTAATCCACCATCTGGTTAGCATATCCGCTAACTGGTTAGCATGGCTAAGCAACACCTCTTCCCTATATATGTATTAATCATATGTCCACATACTTGGAAAAGGAAGGTAAGGGACATTCATTGACTGCACTTTGGCTAAAATGACTATTTTTTCCCTCGTTCAAAACTTGATGAATATGACCGTTTACTTTAATTATAAAATGATTGTTTTGCCCATAATATGTAAAATTACTATTTTATGCATACTTGGGTATGCATCACGGCACAATAGTGTCTCAACATTATGATGCACTCTTGGGTACGCGTCAAGGCCATTTGTGCCTTTCCCGGGTTAGGGTCATTTTTGACTTGTGATGCATTCTCAAGTATGCATCACGCATAATAGTGCCTTAGCACTTGTAAAACCCGTAATTTTCGCATAACGCCTACTCAGGGACGCGTCATGACCTAGGTTAAATCTTCACCCTAAGCTTATAAAGCTCACTTAAGATTGCATCAGGGTGTGGATGCATTGACCTCGAATTATAGGGTTAAGGCACTATTGTGCCGTAATGCATGATTGAGAATGCATCATTGGACCCACGTTGCATACCCGAGAAAGCATCATAGTGCTAATGCACTATTATGTCGTGATGCATGATTGCATCAATGAACCAACGTTTCATATCCGATAAGGCATTATAGTGCTAATGTACTATTATGTCGTGATGCATGATTGAGAATGCATAATTGAACAGATGTTGCGTATCCGAGAATGCATCATAGTGTTAATGCGCTATTATGTCGTGATGCATGATGCATCACTGAACCAACGTGGCATACACGATAATGCATTTATAGTGTTAATGCACTATTATGCCGTGATACATGATTGAGAATACATCACTAAACCCACGATGCATACCCGAGAAGGCATCATAGTTGTAACACCCGCAAATTTTACATGAAGCTTACTCAAGGACGCATCATGGTATGGGTTGAAGCTTCATCCTAAGATTATAAAGCTTATTTAGATATGTGTTAGGGTGTGTATGCCTTGACCTTGAATATTAGTGTTAAGGCCCTATTACGCGTAATGCGTATTCGAGGAAGCATGATAGTGCAAAGGCACTATATGCCTGATGCATGCTCCAATGCATTATTAAACCGAAGTTACATAAGTTGGAGCATCATAGTGCAAAGGCACTATATGCCGTGATGCATTATTGAATGAATCACCACTCCAAAGTTGCATACGAAGAATGCATCACCGAGCCAAAATTGCATACGAAGAACGGATTATAAACGTTCCGTTTTTGCAAGAAATCCTCATTTCAGCCTTGCAGTCGATGGATGACCTCTACCTTTCTAATATTTATTTGTAGAAATACGAATATAATATATATAAGAAGGGGACGCTAGATGAAATGTGCATGAGTGGTAATGCACATATAAATGCGTTGTAGCCTATACGTTGGAGCATACTTGATGCATAAGCATCAATATGCTTGTACCTTAATCAATGAAGCTTGAATGTGCATGAGGGGTAATGCACATATAGATATGCAAAGCGACCAATACGTTGGATCATACTTGATGCATAAGCATCAATATGATGGTAGCTTAACCGATGAAGCTTGAATGTGCTTTGATGCTTACCTGATGCTTGGCTTTGGAAAGAAATCTTCATTTCGGCCTTGCAGTCGATGGATGACCTCTACCTTTCTAATATTTATTTACAGAAATGCGAATTGAACATATATAAGGAGGGGACATTGGATGAAATGTGCATGAGCGGTAGTGCACATATAAATGCGATGTAGCCTATACTTGGAGCATACTTGATGCATAAGCATCAATATGCTTGTACCTTAATCAAAAAAGCTTGAATGTGCATGAGGGGTAATGCACATATAAATATGCGAAGTGGCCAATACGTTGGAGCATACTTGATGTATAAGCATCAATATGCTGGCAGCTCAACCAATGAAGCTTGAATGTGCTTTGATGCTTACCCGATGTTTGGATTTGGCAAGAAATCTTCATTTCGGCCTTGCAGTCGATGGATGACCTCTACCTTTCTAATGTTTATTTGTAGAAATGCGAATAAAACATATATAGGGAGGGGACGTTGGATGAAATGTGCATGAGCGGTAATGCACATATAAATGCGATATAGCCTATACGTTGGAGCATACTTGATGCATAAACATCAATATGCTTGTACCTTAATTGATGAAGCTTGAATATGCATGATGGGTAATACATATATAGATATGTGAAGCGGACAATACGTTAGAGCATACTTGATGCACAAGCATCAGTATGCTGGTAGCTTAACGGATGAAGCTTGAATGTGCTTTGATGTTTACCCGATGTTTGGCTTTAGCAAGAAATCTTCATTTCGGCCGTGCATTCGATGGATGACCTCTACCTTTATAATATTTATTTTTAGAAATGTGAATAGAACATATAGAGGGAGGGGACGTTGGTTGAAATGGGCATGAGCGATTATGCACATATAAATGCGATGTAGCCTATATGTTGAAGCATACTTAATGCATAAGCATAAATATGCTTGTACCTTAATCAATGAAGATTGAATGTGCATGAGGGGTAATGCACATATAGATATGCGAAGCGACCAATACGTTGGAGCATACTTGATGCATGAACATCAATATGCTGGTAGCTTAACCGATGAAGCTTGAATGTGCTTTGATGCTTACCCGATGTTTGGCTTTGGTAAGAAATCTTCATTTCGGCCTTGCAGTCGATGGATGACCTCTACCTTTCTAATATTTATTTGTAGAAATGCGAATAGAACATAGACAGGGAGGGGACGTTGGATGAATATACATGAGCGGTAATGCACATATAAATGCGATGTAGCCTATATGTTGTAGCATACTTGATGCTAAAGCATCTATAAGCATATAACTTAGCCTATACAGCTTGAATTATGCGAAAGCATCATTCAATCGTGCTACGTACTTGAGAATGCATATTTGCATAAAAATAGTGATAGTTATGCACAAGGTAGTGCATACTTTGCGAAAGTCCTTTGGCCTATACGGACTAGGCTTTGCTTGGCATTTGGCCTTGCAACGAAGTTGCAATCAAGGTTGGCTTTTCCTTAATATGCTTAAGTTGTTTGTCCCTTTTGAATTGACCCTTTGATAAACTAATCAAATCCTATTTCAGTCGGATCAAAAAATAATTCGAATTCAGAAATAGGATTTTCTTTTTTGAATGCCTTTTGACAAGCATCACCTAAGTACAATCTTTGTCCAGGCCTAACTCATGTCTTGGACTAGCATATTATTCCAACTTACCCTTATTCTACTAAGGGTTATTCCAAGTTACCCTTATTCTACCAAGGGTTGTTCCATACCGCAACGGTTGCTAGGAAGTATGAACAATCCATCAAATGGAATTGCAACTACCCCATCAAGTGTGGGAACAATCATCTCTTGCTTAGCTTTGCCGAGCCAGATGATATGAGTTAACCTAGTATCGCAATAATCTCCCAAATTAGATGATATAAGGCCTTGCACCCTTTGTAGTTCAAGGGTGAGTTGGATCTATATGGAGACTACGTTCTGAGTACCATGCTTGCAAAGCATGTGTAGAAAGGCAAATATACCTGGAACGGTATAAGTATAGATTGAACAATGTAAGAACTACGTTTCGAGTATAATGCTTACAAGGCATGCGTGGAAAGAAAAAATTTACTTGCACTTTCCAGCGAAAAGATAAGCGTTAAGGCCCGATCACTCTCTTTTAAATCATGCATCAGGGAGTTTTGGCCGTCCCAGCGCAGCGCGTGGGAGACGAAAATTTCCGGTCCGTGACAGTTGGTATCAGAGCAAGTTCCAGAAAACACTAGGGACTGTGAGTTTTGGATTCATCAGTGAGCATTTTTTATTATGACTACAAAACTTTCCTTTAAAGGAAATGGAAAAATTGGAAGAGTAGGCCAACTGTTGTGCGAAAATATAATGGATAAATAAGGCCAAGTGCCTATACAAAAGAATTTGTAACTTACAAGTTACTACGCTAAGATTTGGACGCTCTCGAGTGCGCTATGAGTTTGCCAGGAAACCCCTTTGGAACGGTGGATGGTATCCGACTACCCTTGGCATTGGGACTGATCACCCTCTCACCCGTGCGGCACGGTGTGTGATGTCAAGTTGGCTATCACCCACTTACGAGTGGAAGATAGTCTGGGACGATGGCTTGCATCTGACTGCACTGGCATTAGAATTTTGTCCTCACAGTACTACGTTATAAACTAGTTATAAATTCTCAATGAAGTTTTCCAACCCCTGTGAATTTAGGGATCTAATTAGGATCTCGTGTCGAGTAAATTCTTTTGCATTATTGAGCATGTGGTATGGGACGCATGTTTAGGGATCCAATTTGAATTTTATCTCGATAAAGTTATAAAACCTTTGTTGATCATCGAGCATACAGAGTGGGACGTATGTTCGGAAGGTATAAATCGGCATTTATGACAATCAATTCCCTATTAAGATTTTGGGATATGCGGAGCGGGGCGCATATTCAAAAGGTTCAAATTTATCCTCATTAACAAATATTGGACTCTTGCAATATTTCTGTGCATCATGGAAATGGAAGTATGCATAGGAAACTTTAATCGACGAAGCTTGTCCACAATAGTTTTTGAGTTAAATTTTAAGGACGAAATTCTTTGAAGGTGGTAAGAATGTAACACCTGTAAATTTTGCATGAAGCTTACTCAAGGACGCGTCATGGCCTGGGTTGAAGCTTCGATGTAGCCTATACGTTGGAGGATACTTGATGCATAAGCATCAATATGCTTGTACCATAATGATGAAGCTTGAATATGCATGAGGGATAATGCACATATAGATATGCGAAGCGGTCAATACATTGGAGCATACTTGATGCATAAGCATTAATATGCTGGTAGCTTAACCGATGAAGCTTGAATGTGCTTTGATGCTTACCCAATGTTTGGATTTGGAAAGAAATCTTCATTTCGGCCTTGCAGTCGATAGATGACCTCTACCTTTCTAATATTTATTCTTAGAAATACGAATAGAACATAGATATGGAGGGGACGTTGGATGAATGTGCATGAGCGGTAATGCACATATAAGCGATGTAGCCTATATGTTGGAGCATAATTGATGTTAAAGCATCAATAAGCATATAGCTTAGCCTATAAAACATGAATTATGCAAAAGCATCATTCAATCGCGCTTTATACTTGAGAATGCATATTTGCATAGTAAATAGTGATAGTTATGCACAAGCTAGTGCATACTTTGCGAAAGTCCTTCGTCCTATACGGACTAGGCTTTGTTTGTCATTTGGCCTTGCAACGAAGTTGGAATCAAGGTTGGTTTTGTCTTAATAGGCTTAAGTTGCTTGTCCCTTTTGAATTGACCTCTGATGAACTACAATCATGCTTGATCCCATCAAGGTACGGGTTGGGTACCTAGGCATCCGCAATGTAATATATTGAGGTGCAACACCTTGTCGCTCATATCATCTAATTTGGAAGATGATTGCGACACTAGGGTAACTCATATCATCTAGCTCGGCAAAGCTAAGCAATAGATGATTGTTTCCACACTTGATGGGGTAGTTGAAATTCCATTTGATGGATTGTTCATACTTCATAGCAACCGTTGCAACATGGAACAACCCTTGGTATAATAAGGGTAACTTGGAATAATCCTTGGTAAAATAAGGATTAGTTGGAATAGTATGCTAGTCCAAGGCATGAGTTAGGCCTGAAAAAAGATTGTACTTAGGTGATGCTTGTCAAAAGGCATTCACCATAGGCTTTAATGGCCTTGCACCTTTTGTAGGTCAAGTGTGAGTTGGAACGATATGGAGACTGCGATATGAGTATTATGCTTGCAAAGCATGTGTGGAAAGGCAAATATACCTGGAACGGTATAAATGTAGCTTGAACAACGTGGGAACTACGTTTCGAGTATAATGCTTACAAGGCATACGTGGAAAGCAAAAATTTATCTGCACTTTCCAGCGAGAAGTAACGCATTAAGACACGGTCACTCTCTTTTAAATCACACATCGAGGAGTTCTGGATAGCGCAGCTCAGCGCGCGGGAGACGAAATTTTCCGGTCTGTAAAGGTATTCCGGGTTGCCGCTCGTAAGTAAGAGCTAGCAGGAATGACAACATACACCGTTCCAATGACGTGTGGGGATGATCAGTCTCATTTTCTACCACTGTTCCAGCAACGATCTTCCAGGTCACCAACAGTATGGTAAAAGAGCCCAATAAGGCCTGACAAACTCACAGTACACTCGAGCGCGTCCAAATATCAGCGAAGTAACTATCGTAGTAGTTACAATTTTTCTTAGCCCAGGCACTTGGTCATATTATCATTCACAAAATAAATGACATAGCAGTCATGAAATATTCTTTTGTGCAACAATTGGCTTACTCTTTCAACTTTTTCCTTTTTCTATTGAAGGAAAAATTCTTTAGTAACATTACAAACATTCACTTGATGAGTCCACAACGTACAGTCCCTAGAGTTTTCTCGGAATTTGCTCTGATATCTTTAGTCACAGAACGAAAAGTTCCTCCTCCAGCACTCTACACTGGGCAGGCCAGAACTCCCCGGTGCGTGAATTACAAGACTGTAACCGGACCTTAAAGCCTAACTTCTCGCTAGAAAATGCAGGTTGATTTGCCTTTACAAGCATGATACTTGAAACGTAGTTTCCATACCGTTCCAACTCACCCTTGTTCTGCAAAGGGTATAAGATCATTAACGCTAAATGCCTTTGTCCTGTATCACATGATTACGAACATTTTCCAGGCCAATTCAAGCCCATTTTTCGGTTCATGAACTCTGCTTCGACCATAAGTTGGAGCATGTACTGATCTTGCTCTTTCCAAGGGTGCAACATTCAGGCACATGTCATTCCATGCTGTAAAAGTTGATAGGTAGTATGAATAATCCATCGAATGGAATTGCAACTACTTCATCGAGTGTGGCAATAATCATCTTTTGGCTTGGCATTGTCGAGCCAGATGATACGAGTTACCATAATATCGCAATCACCTCTAAATTAGATGATATGAGCGACAAGGTTCTTCACCGTAATGCATTGTATTGCAGCTGCCTACGTACCCAACTCGTACCTTAAAGGGATCAATCCTGACCGTAGTTCATCCGGATAGAGACATGCAACTTAAGCCTATTAATACAAAGCCAACATCGATTCCAAATTTTTTACAAGGCCAAATGACAAGCTAAGCCTGGTCTGCATAGGCCAAGGAACTTTATCAAAGTATGCACCAGTTTATGCATAACTATCGCTACTTAGCATGCATAATGCAATATCGAGTACGCAACATGGATGAATAATGCTTTCACATAATTCAAGCTTGCTCGGGTAAACTACAAGCATATTGATGCTTAAGCATCAAGTTTGCACTAACGTATAGAACACATCGTATATATGTGCATCACTTCTCATGCACATTCAACCAAAGCTCACTCCCTATATATGTGTTAATCGCATTTCCATATATTTGGAATAGAAGGTTTAGGGATATCCATCGACTATACTTTTTAGTAGTGC
The DNA here is from genome assembly GCA_023531435.1 of Papaver californicum. Classification (NCBI taxonomy): domain Eukaryota; kingdom Viridiplantae; phylum Streptophyta; class Magnoliopsida; order Ranunculales; family Papaveraceae; genus Papaver; species Papaver californicum. The sequence goes on along the minus strand of JAJJMC010018512.1, from coordinate 380 downwards.
ATACTCAGGTACACATCATGGATTAGTGAAGTTTCCTCAGGTACGCGTCCTCGGGTATATTTCACAATAATTGGGATGCTTGCTTGGTAAACATCCTCGGGTACGCTTCATCGATTTCCAGCCAACGACTCCTCCATATATGTATGTGTTATTAGCATTTGTAAAAATGGATATAAGGAGGATAGATGACATTCATCTACTGCATTTTCTAGTGATGCATTCTCGGGTATGCATCACGGCATAATAGGGCTTTAGCACTATGATGCGCTCTTGAGCACTATGATGCTCTCAATCATGCATCACGGAATAATAATGCATTAACACTATAATGTATTCTCGGGTATGCAATATTGGGTTAGTGATGCATTCTCAATCATGCA
>JAJJMC010018507.1:0-13589 GCA_023531435.1 Papaver californicum | reverse complement strand
AACTCATAAGACCATATAGTTGAATCCCGAAGATCAACGAGAAGACCTAGGCAGCCTTTCGATGACCCATGGCATTACCTACGAGCATAGGACCAGATAGTTAATCGATTGTTAACTATTGAATGCATTGAACCCTATCTATTGATAGATGTAATAGTCCATGGGCACTAAACTAGGAATCTCAAATTCCAACACTACTAACCTACACCTGACTCACATGTGTGCACACCACATTTATGGACATATAAGGTAACAACTAAGAGCAGTATAAGGGAGGTGTAACAAGTCTGTGCTATTAGCCCCCCTCAAGTGAAAACAGGGAAGACTTAGGAAGCACATTGAACTTGCCTCTTAGAAAAGCAAATCGAGGTCCAGCTAGCCCTTTGGTAAAGATATCAGCAGCCTGACCATGAGTTGAAATGTATGAAATCTGCAGGCTCTTAGACTGAACTAGCTCCCTCACAAAATGATAGTCAATTTCCAAGGGTTTCATCCTTGTATGAAATACAGGATTAAAACAAAAAGAAATAGCACTGAGATTGTCACAAAACATGGATGGAGGTGCTGGAAAGAATACATGAAGGTCATTGAGTAGCTTACACACCCAAAGTATCTCAACTGCAGAATTTGGCAGACTTCTGAATTCTGCCTCAGTAGAAGACCTGGCAACAGAGGATTGCCTCTTACTAGACCAAGAAACTGGTGTGCTCCTAAAGAAAATGCAGTACCCCCCTGTGCTTCTTTTGGAATCAGGATCCATAGCCCAGTCAACATCACTAAATCCATGAAAAAAGCATATTCCCTTGCTAAACAGAACACCATAATCGAGTGTGCCTTTAACATATCTCAAAATTCTCTTAGCAGCAACAAGATGAGCAGTTGTAGGATTCTGCATATGCTGACATACCTGATTGACTGAATAGAAAATCTCAGGTCTATTCCAGGTTAGGTACTGCAAAGCACCAACAAGAGACCTATATGAAGAGGGATCAGGTAGAGGATCACCATAATCTTCTTTAAGTTTAGAGCCAACAAGAATAGGAGAAAAGCAACAATTAGCCCCTGCCATATCAAATTTTGTGACGAGATCTAAGGCATATTTTTTTTTGAGAGAGAAACAAACCATGTGGATTCCTCTTAACTTCAAGGCCTAGGAAATAATGAATAGGGCCAAGATTTTTGATAAGGAAGTGAGACTGAAGCTCAGTGACTAGTGTAGTGCAGTAAGTATGAGAACTGCCAGTAAGTAAAATGTCATCCACATAAACAAGAAGCACTGTAATTCTTGAACCTACTTTCTGCACAAAAAGTGATGAGTCTGCAGAAGAAAGCTTGAATTCATAAGAAACAAGAACAGTGAGAAACTTATCATACCAGGCTCTTGGTGCATGTTTAAGACCATATAATGATTTGTGAAGTTTGCAAACATAGGTGGGATGATTAAGGTCCTCAAATCCAGGAGGTTGAGTCATGTAAACATCTTCCAGTTCTCCATGTAAGAATGCATTGCTCACATCAAGCTGTAGTATAGGCCAGTCAGAATTGACTGCTAGAGCAAGAAGTAGTCTGATTGTGGTTGGTTTTGCTACTGGACTAAAAGTGTCAGTATAGTCAAGACCCTCCTTCTGATGAAATCCTTTGGCTACAAGTATATCCTTGTACTTATCAATAGTACCATCTGGATGATACTTGAGTTTGAAAACCCATTTTCACCCAACAAGATTCTGTGAAGAATCATGTGGAACAATGGTCCAAGTACCGGCAGATTATAATGCATTGTATTCAGCAAGTAAGGAAGCATACCAGTTTTGGATCCTTCTTAGCTTGACTAGCACAAGTGGGTATAGATGGTGGATTTAGAGCAATTAAGGCAGCAAAAAGAGTGTGTTTGGTAGAGAATACCTTTTTCTTAAAAATCCCATGTTGACTTATTGTAGTCATAAGATGCCATTTGGATGACAAATGAGATAAAGTTGGTTGAGACTCAACACCTGTAGGTATATGTGAATTATCTGGTGAGACATCTGGATCAGCAGTGGGAGGTGCATCTAGAGATGTAGGTGGAGGAATACACAGCACACTTGTGGAGTGAGTTGGTGCAGATGTTGCTGACGTAGCTGGAGTAGATGTAGTTTCAGAAGGAAAACTGACAGCAGTAATTGAAGTAGGTGAAGCCACTGGTGTAGATGAGGGAACAGAGTAATGAGATGCCTTCAGAGGATATGAAAGTTCATCAAAGACCATATGTCTAGAGATATAAATCCTGCCAGATTTGTAATCAAGCATCTGTATCCCTTGTGATTACTGTTGTAGCCTAGAAAGATGCAAGAGATGCTTCTAGAAGATAATTTTTTAGTTGTGTAAGGTTTTAACCAAGGAAAACAGTGACATCCAAAAGATCTAAGAAAAGTATAATCAGGCAGTTGATTAAATAAAGTTTCAAAAGGAGATTTGAACCCCAAGGATCTAGTTGGCAGTCTGTTTATAGTGTAATTGGCAGTGCTAAAGGCTTCAACCCAGTAAGCTCCAGATAAACCAGCTTGAATGAGATAGGTTCTCCCAATATCAACTAAATATCTGTGCTTAGATTCTACCACACTATTTTGTTCAGGTGTGTGAGGGAAGGAGATTTCATGGATTATACCATTATCAACAAGAAACAAGGATAGTTCTTTATTAAGAAATTCACCACCACCATCAGTTCTGACTACTTTAATGAGACAATTCAATTGAAGCTCAACTTTAGATTTGAAATGAAAAAATATTTTCTTGAAGTCAGATTTATCAAAAAGAGGATATAACTAACAAAATTTGGAGTAGTCATCTACTATGTTCACATAATATTTGTAACCACGAGAAGATGTTACAGGATATGGACCCCAAAGATCAAGATGTAAAAGTGCTAATGGTTCTGTGCTTGAGTGGATAGACATAGTAAATGGTAATTTGTGACTCCTCCCTAGTTGAAAATCACTACAGAAAATTGCTGTGGTGATTACCTTATTTTTAGATAAAGACTTACACACATGTTGAAAAGTTTGAAAAGAAGTGTGACCAAGTCTCTTATGCCAAACTTCTGGAGATGCAGCAGTTGCGACAGCAGAGAAAGCTTTATTTGAGGAAGGGTGTAGAAATGAATTGGATATAGTCCATTTTTATGTGGACCTTGAAAAAGTATCTTCCCAATTGACAAATCCTTCACAAAGAACCCAGAACAATCAAAAGTTATTGAGCAATTGTTTTCAGAAGTAAACTTGTGAACATACAGGAGATTCTGAGTTGATGTTGGTGCAAGATGAATGTCATTAAGAGTAAAATTGTAGAATGGTGTAGATTTTAAAGAGTAAACAGTATGAGCTATGTGCATACCTTCTCCATTTGCTTCTTGAATCTCATCAGTACCACCACAGGGAGAAAGACCTTGCATCCCAGATTCATCATGAGTAATATGATTATTGGCACCAGTGTCAGCATACCAGGGATTTTCACTCATTATATTTGCAGAAGCTAGCATAGCAGTCAAATGTTGTGGAATATGATTATTTTGATATACAAAATTTAGCCTGTTTCCGCATTCAAGAGCACCATGACTAGATTTGCCACATATCTGACAAACAAGATTTGAAGAAGTAGATGAAGGTTGAGGAACAACATTAGATCTTATGGAGCTCACATGAGATGGAACTGACCTGTTACTTGATGACAAATAAGTTAAAGATCTGCCATATTGGAAGTTAGGAGGTCTACTAGGTCTCATAAAATTTGAATTAGGATTAGGAAATCTACTTCCAAAACTTCTGTTGTAGAATCTTGAATTTGATGTATGTGCAACAAAGGCCCTACTTACAGATTCATTCAGTAAAGCTTTATTTCTGTCAGTAATTACTGCTTCTTCACTAAGCAGATTATTGTGCAGTTTAATACATGATATAAGAGGGTTTCTATGTCTCATAGAAGTTGCAAAGGGTATATAATCTGAGCTTAAAGCAGATAGAGTGATAATAACCAATTCTTGGTCAGAGATAATCTCACTTGCTGCAGCTAGTTGATCAGAGAGAGACTTAATGTCATTTATCAAACTTGGAATTGATTTATCACCTTGCTTGAGAGCTAATAACTTTGTACGCAGTTGGATGGAGTGAGTTGAGGATGATCTTGCAAACCTCTCCTCAATGCTAGTCCACATGTGATGAGAGGAAGTGGATCTGGAGAAGTATGCAATCACTGAATCTGAGATTGTGGAATGAATCCACATCATGATTGTATCATCTTCATCAAGCCATTCAGTATACAAAGGATTTTCTACTTCATTTTCTTGATTTCTCTTTGATGTATACTGAACAGGACAAATAAAAGTTCCATCAATTTTTTTTGAATCTTGTATTTGCGGATAACTGGAAGCATGAGATTTTTCCAGGTAATGTAGTTATCATCTTTAAGTTTTACTGTAACAAAATTTGTAAGTTAGTTTAGTGAAACCTTTGAGATGGAGTTTGAAGTCTGATTCTCCATGTTTGTTGATGAATGTTCTGTAAACTTACAGGTCATGAAACAGAACAAGAACATGAAAGAAAAATTGAAGATTAACAGAATGAATCAACGGAAGTAATGAGGATCGTAACTTAATGTTGCTCTGATACCATAGAAGAAATGAAGCAGAGAAAGAATTTCTCTTCACAGAGAATCAGTAATAGATTTAATCAAATCAAGTTAATGATACAAAGAAGAGGAAAGTAGTTTATAACTGACACACATGCTAACATGCACATCTATGACAGCATGTACTACTAACCTACACCTGACTCACATGTGTGCACAACACACTTCTGGACATATAAGGTAACAACTAAGAGCAGTGTAAGGGAGGTGTAACAAGTCTGTGCTATTACTCATGACCATCAACTTCCTCTTAGGCCTTTTCTTCTCAATTGCACCACCACCACAAGTGGTTTTTTTGTGACCACGCTGCTTGCATTTTCTGCAACACCTTGCTCTCATCAGATATAAGATTCATCATGGCTCTTATTTCTGTTCTTTCTAAGCCTTCCCTGCTTCCTAGTGAGTAATGGAGGAGCAATAAGTGTTCTTGGTTGCATAAAAACAGAAGAGACGGAATGTAACATAAATTTTCGAAAGAAACTTACTGTAACATAAACTTTTGACTTTATACACATGCAACACGAATTTGCAGTTAGAGTTGCAGCTACATTCAAGATGTTTCATACAGAATGTAACATAAATATGATTAGTCCAGTAATTACTGTTATGAGAGAAGAAAATATTCATGTTCCCAAATCCATAGATATGAAGCACTACTAACAGGCAGTTCTTCAATAATTTTCTCATTGTTCTCAAACTTCTCCAATAATCATTTTTCAGTAAGTTATGATAATCAAACAAGAATACTGTGGGTCAAAACGACTATTCACCTTAGATAAAAAATTAAATCTAGATGTAAACAAATCAACCATAGCTAATCCGAATATATTCTTCTCTCCTAACAAATTCGTGAAAAAAAAGGTAGCTACATGTACAAACGACTCTAGCACAATCAATAAACCATCCTAACTACTAAGCTTCACATTCAAGATCTACTAATAATTGGCATGTCAAGATTGCAATAGTATTTGAATGACAGACTCAATAAGTAGGTAAAGCGTGCTGAAAAGAAAGTTGGTAGAACAATAGTACAAGTACTTGTTCACCAATTTATATAAAATCTTAGCCTCTACACTAACTGTCAAATGGTTTCAGACTATATATGTTATGCACGTTCAAACTATAAGTCCCAAAAACTGCAACATGTTAGGATTCTTAGGAACAGACATAACTTCATAAACAAGCATACAATAAGACAACCATCATTCTACGACGCATATCTGGTATTGTTAATAGTGATAGGGATCCCATCAGGAGTCGTTTTTATTATTCTCATAGCCCTTCTTCCTACCCTCGAATTTTCGTGAATGTAACTTCATCTGGATGACTTGGATGTAGAACAGTCTTTCAGTTAAATTAAAAAAGAAAAGATTTGAATCAATGTGGATAATCAGATTAATGAGTATAGAACAAACATTGTAACAATCTAGCAGGTGGGTTCACAGTCTTGTGCACAAATTTAAGGAAATGAAACAGACACAAGGACTTTGGATGGTAAAAAAAGGAATATATATATATATATAATTTGTTATAGCTAACAAATGAAAAAGCACACCCCAACATAGGACAAGATGAAGTATTTTCTGAAATAGGCTAATTCACTAGCAGTTTTACTTATCCGTTATTTTCTAACCAAAAATCCTCAAAAAAATAGACACTACCACATTCTTACTGTCCAGCTGAAAATCCTCAAAAAAATAGACACTACCACATTCTTACTGTCCAGCTGAAAATCCTAAGCCAAAATAAGGGAACAATATCATAAGGCTCATGTAGAAGTTGGTATCTTCTACTTATCTGTAAGGTTCAATTGAAAGCTAATTGTTTCTTTCAGCGTGATCTCTACTTCTCCCTAAAATTCCAGAGCACTGGATCTTCTCTCATTCTCTTTACTCCATTCACTGTATTTACGATTCGCTTTTGCGACTCCATTTGCTGCATTGGTAGCCTACGTTCAGATCAGTAAGAAAGAGATAAGAAATAATATTGTTAGTAGATCAATCAAAATTTTGGGGGAAAAAACCTTTATTAAAACATACCTTGACAAGTTCTTGCTGAGCTTCCCGAAGCACTTGAGCGTAAATGCGTTCCCCGGAACCCACTTTTTCATTCTCAGCTAATGGCTTCTCTTGTATAGACGAGTTCTGACATCAGTCAGTGAATATTATTGACTAGCGGCTTTATTGATTTACTACACAAACATCTGTTTTTACTTCACTACTTTGTTATCTGATGAACATGTTAGCGAAGGTAATGAAGGTATCAATGATTTATCAAATTTGAAGATATTGGTATCAAAGGCACTTCTGAATCAGGGATTTACGTTCACCACACCTATAGCTAGTTCCTTAACTAATTATAAGTTTATTTCATCATCCAAACAACGTAATTGATTTCTTTTAGTAGCAACTTCATGTTTTCCCATTGTGCTCAGTACTTCTAAGATGTAATTCATCTCTTATAGACCCTCAAGTTTTTTGTACCTGATATTAGAGAGATCAAGATGATAAATGCAAATCTTGGAGTCAGAAAAATAAATGGGTTCTACTCTGCCTGTAAGGTACTTGCATGTCCTCAGCATGGCCTCCGTTATGATATAAATTTCTTATGTTATTATATTAGTATGAGTATTTTATGCATCGTTATGTTTAATACTTCATCCGTTACTAGAAAAATGTTACTATCACTTTTATAGAAACGAAGGGAGTATTTAATGGTGATTGATAATTCGTGTTGGATGTATATCAGTACCTAATTAGATAAATATGTATGTCCAATTTTCTAGGCAACTCTCTTAAATATCCCTCTTTATATATACTCTTTTGTAAAAACTAGAAACATCAATATCAATCTAAGATATTTAAGGAATAAAAAAATCTTTAACATATATATTATACCCTAATATAACAACTAAACTAATATTGAGGGAGTATTATATAGTGCTTGTTCATCATTGTGAAAAATGTTACCATTACGGATAGAGCTTGAATCAGTGTCAAACAATGACAGATATTACAGATTTTTATGTGATTTGGTACTGAATCACTGAATTGGGTGGACTTTCGCAACCACTAAAGTCAAGAACTCTTTAATTTGGTGGTAAATTTGCCGCTAACTATTTTTAGGGTTTTAATAAGTTTGGTAGGCAGTGTGGTCCGTGTCGGATGGTATCCTTTGTTATTGGACTGCACCAGCAAACCACCGAGGTAGAAAAGCTGAAGAACCGTTTTTAATTTGACTTTGAATACCCACTTTCCCACATCCTTAATTTCAAAAGAAAGTTTACATAGGGGCTTACACATTGATAGAGGGGCTTCTTTAGATTTCAGGATAACCCAAATATTGGATAAGGGATACCCTATGATAATAGCAAATACCTATATTACCCTTTACTCTATAACCTAAACAAAAAACCTATTAAAACCTAAACAAAAAACTCTTCTTCTTCCCAACCGTAAATATGCTTCTCTTCAACTCTCATTCTCCCCATTTTTTTCTCCATCAAATTTATCGTCTTCGATTAATCGTCGATTCGAAAACTTATAATCGTCAATCAATCACTATAATAAAGATGACAAATTATACTAAAGGTATAGAAGGTAGCAGTGATTTGAATCAAAATCAATCAAACGAAGAAAACCGAACTCATCAAGAAATTGAAGAACATACGATTGATTTCAAGTCCAAAAATTAGATTTCCAGAAACATTTACGGTTGGGTTCGATTGGAATCCCAACCGTAAATATATGTTCTCAAGAACTTACGGTTGGGTTCGATTCGAACCCAACCTTAACTGGTTTCTTTTAAATTTTACGTTTGGGTTATTAAAATACCCAACCGTAAATCAGAAGGAAGGAGATGAAGATGATTTTACGGTTGGGTTCGATTCTGAACCCAACCGTAAACTATTTTGCACTCAAAGAAATAAGAAAGAAGATTTACATGTTTTTTCTTTCTTGTAAGCTATAAATCTTCACCCAATATATATGAAGATTTTTTCATTTCTATCTTATATAGAATTGAAATACGAAGCCAACCCAAAAAGAATGAGGTCAATCGGACATCGTATGAGGGAGTTATGATCAAAACGGTGAAATACAAAAAAGTATCCAGGAATAATTACGGTTGGGTTTCTTGGACTCGGACCCAACCGTAAATATGGGGATTTTGGGTAAGATTTTTGTGTCAGAATTTCGGTTGGGTTTATTGGGTCGAACCCAACCGTAACTGGGGTAGTTTGGCACGTGTATAGGCTTCTAAAACATGGAAAACACAGTCCCGGAGGATTCAAAACCTAGATTTCGTGGATATTATATAAGGAGACATCCAAGACATTAAGAAGACACCTTTTTACACTTGAACAACAAGGAAAACAAGAAGCTAGAGCTTGGAGTTGAAGATTAGTTACAGTTGGGTCCTATGCCAAAACCCAACCGTAAAACTGTTATGATTGATTGTTCCATGAATATACGGTTACAGTTAGATTAGGTGAACACCTAACAGTAATTGTTAGTTACGGTTGGGTATGATGCTGAAAACCCAACCGTAAAACTGTTACGATTTGGTTTTCCACCATGAAATTACGGTTACAGTTTGGTTAGGATGAACACCTAATCGTAAATGGCGTTTACGGTTGGGTTCGACATGAAAACTCAACCCTAAAATTCCCTGAATCACAAAAAAAAACATAATTTTTTACATAATTTCATCAAATTTGAGCCATAAAAGACCAGAGTTTAAGTTAGAGGTATACCTGACTACTCTGGTTGAGTGAATCAAAATCTAGGATTTTTAAAAAAACCCTAAAAAATTCTCTTTCATTTCTTCTACTTTTTCTTCCCACCAAACCAAAAAAAAGAAAATTTTGATTTGATTTGATTAAGTATAAGATTATTTAGATTAATTATTATTAGCCTAATCTATTAATTAAGTAGTTTTACTAATATTAACTAAACATGGGTAGTTTAGCCATTATGAAAATATAATGGATAAGGGGTTTTTGAAATTCATACCTAATGTCCCTATTTTATCTTCACATGAGAATCCCCTCTATCATTGTGGAAGCCCCTATGTAAACTTTCTTTCAAAAACTTGTTGTAAATAAGAATCGCACGAATGGTTGATCTATGGGCATAAATCCATACGGACCATACTGACCAGTAACTAATAGTAAGTGGCCTGTCGGTTGTGCAAAACCGACGTATCCCATGAAAAACACTAGACCTGTTTAGTTGAAACTTGAAACTTGTTCTACGACGCCTTCGATCAAACTTCAAAAAGAACGGCAAATTCATGGGAAAAGTCTAAAAGGCTTACAAAAAGTTTACTTCCGTTCGTAAATGCACGCACGCACTTGGGAATTGTGAAAACCTACAAAGTAGGCAAACCAATGGTATTGCTTAAATCAAGAAATTTGGGTCCTTGTTAGACTGTAATTCTGTAAATATGGCCGAACTCTCCACAATGCATTGACTTGTCTTAGTTTTCTCCCATCCCTAAGTTCGAATATCTATCAACACAGCATTACATTTACTATACTCCTGCAAAGAAAGAAACTCGAAGAATCAAGATTCTAAATAAGTGAAATGTGTGAGATTATAAATTATTTGTTAATCTAATTCTGGAGCATCACCTTTTGTTTCCATTGCTAGGCTGTCTTTTTGACACTATGGTTAATTCCATAGTTAAGTGAAAATTGTGGCCAAAAGATTGACCATGAAAAACCAATGCTAGATACGGTGGAAGGATACTGTTTTGTATTTAATCTATCTGTTCCCTTACACTGTTAGACATAGTTAGATCGAATAAGATACAGGTCCCATAAATTTGACCATCTATAGAAAAAATAAAAGATGAACAAACAAAACAAACTATAAGGGTATAAATAATTGGATGTGTAGTCCAAAGAATCATGTCTTTTTGAGGATAGAGAGATACACTCCGAACTTTAATAATATTTGTGTTTCGTCTTTGTAACGAGTTTACGTTGAAGGGTTAAATAAGGGCTGCAAGCTTGATAGAGGGTTTGTAAATAGATTTAGGGTGACCAAATAATCTATTAAGGGGTATTTTAGGGGCTATGTTAAATTTTCATATTACCTTTCTATCTATAAAAAAGTTTAATTTGCTCTTCAATCAATTAAAACCTAAACAAAACAAAACCTTACAAATTTTTTATTTCAATTTAAAACCTTTCTCTCTCCCCCCATATCTCCTCCTTCTCCATTTGAACCGAATTTCTCCATCGAATGGTGTATACAAGGTATTCAATAAAACCCATGTTATTTTTAGAACCCAAAAGTGATTGATTTTCTTGTTTGATTGATGGGTTTGTTACAAAAATTGGTTTACAGAAATATTTACGGTTGGGTTCGATTGGAAAACCCAACCGTAAATGTATGTTCTCAAGAACTTACGGTTGGGTTCCATTCGAACCCAACCGCAAATGTTTTGTTTTACATTTTACAGTTGGGTTATTAAAAAAAACAACCGTAAATAAAAAGGTAGGAGATGAAGATGATTTTTTACTGTTGGGTTTGATTGGAAAACCCAACCGTAACTGGTTTTTTTTAATTTTACGGTTGGGTTATTAAAATACCCAACCGTAAATCAGAAGGTAAGAGATGAAGATGATATTTTACGGTTGGGTTCGATTCTGAACCCAACCGTAAACTATTTTAAACTCAAACCCAACCGTAAAATTATATGAATAGATTTGAAGATTTTTTCATTTCTATCTTGTAGAGAATTGAAAGACGAAGCCAACCCAAAAAAATGAGGTCAATCGGACATCGTATGAGGGAGTTATGATCAAAACGGTGAAATACAAAAAAAAAATCAGGAAGAATTACGGTTGGGTTTCTTGGACTCGGACCCAACCGTAAATCTGGGGATTTTGGGTGAGATTTTTGTGTCAGATTTACGGTTGGGTTTATTGGGTCGAACCCAACCGTAATTCTTCCTGGATTTTTTTTTTGTATTTCACCGTTTTGATCATAACTCCCTCATACGATGTCCGATTGACCTCATTTTTTTTGGTTGGCTTCGTCTTTCAATTCTCTAAAAGATAGAAATGAAAAAAATCTTCAAACCTATTCATCTAATTTTACGGTTGAGTTTGAAGATTAGTTACGGTTGGGTCCTATGCTAAAACCCAACCGTAAAACTGTTACGAGTGTTTGTTAGTTACGGTTGGGTTCTAGGATGAACACCTAACCGTAATTGTTAGTTACGTTGGGTCCGATGCTAAAACCCAACCGTAAAAATATTACGATTTGGTGTTCATCCATGAAATTACGGTTACGGTTGGGTTGGGAAGAACACCTAACCGTAAATGGCGTTTACGGTTGGGTTCGGCATGAAAACCCAACCGTAAAATTCTGAATAAAAAAAAATCATCTTTTTTTACGTAATTTCATTAAATTTGAGCCATTAAAAGACCAAGGGTTTAAGTTAGAGGTATACCTCACTACTCTGGTCTGGTTGATTGAATCAAAATCTAGGGGTTTTTAAAAAAATCCTAAAAAATTCTCTTCTAATTTTTCTTCCCACCAAACCAAAAAGAAAAACATTTAATTTGATTTGATTAAGTTTAAGATTATTTTAGATTAATTATGATTAGTCTAATTTATTAGTTAATTAGTTATACTAATATTAATTAATCAGGGATAGTTTAGTCATCATAAAAATATCATGGATAAAGATTTTTTAAAATTCAATTTAAATGTCTATATTTTATCTTTACATGATAGCCCCTCTATAGACTTTACGGCTAAGGTTTCATTACATTTTCAAATTTCCAGTTAATATATAAAATGGGAAAATATCGTAAAAATCCACTTTCATTTGGAAAGGCTATGACAAAACAAATCATCCGATTTTATTTGTTTTTTATATTTTTTTTTGCCTAAAAAACCCTTGAACGAGTTAACTCTGTAGTTAAGTTTCAGTTGATCTCCCAAACTTCCTCCGGTCCTCCCCATTTCTCGGTAGTTTTGTTTCTCCTCACAAGTAACAGCAGTCTTTTCTCCCTTGTTCTTCCACTCCATTTCTCTAGAGAAACTAGAATACAGAAGACGAGTTGTGAGAGATTATAGGGGTGAGAGCTTGGAAATCAGTGGATACGAGGTTGATGATTGGACTTGAAATTTTAACAAGAAATCCGGGAAAGAAAACTGATTTCGTTGCCGTTAATTAATTGAGTAGATTTTGGAAAGGATCTTCTTTTTAATACAAACTAGAAATTTGAGTAAAAATTGTTAACTGATTTAGGTAGAGTGGTTGAGCGTGAGAAAAACAGTAGAGAAATTGATGTTGCGGCCTTTCAATTTGTGTTGAATGGTTTCGATTGATGGTGATCATGAGTTCTGATTGCTTTTGGAAGAATGGGTTGTGGCTGGGTTCCAATTCCGAAAGAGATTTGTATGGATTTAGATGGTATTTTTTAGGCGAGAAAATAGCCAAAGAACATGAGCTGTTGTTGCTTATTTTTTTGCAGTGAATGGATGAGATTGAGATTGTTTTATTCTTTATGAATGTTTAAAAGTGTTGGGCGTGTGTTCAAACTCGAATTAACAGGTGAAGAACTTGAATTAACAGGTGAAGAAGCTATGTGAGGAGCTCAATTCAACCAGGAAAAAAAACACATCTCGTCACCAACAAAACTGCTCACTAAGTTTTCGATAAAATGCCTACAAAGGAGAGGAAAGTGGTTTAAGCTTCTTATTGCTTTCTCTGCATATTTTTATTTAATTGAGCATAGTCTGAATTGATAGTTTTACTTTTGTGGTTTTGGTTTATGTTTCGTCTAAAAAAACCTTAAGAAGTTGGTGACTTTAGTGCCTCCAATACCATCAACGAGTATTCACGGGCCATATTGATCCTTTCTAATAACATTTCCGCCTCAGCAACCTGCAACTTTTTAAGGTGAT
>JAJJMC010018504.1:0-14386 GCA_023531435.1 Papaver californicum | reverse complement strand
GATTCTAGCTCTTAAGCTCCATTCTGCGGGTTTCTGAACTGTAACCTAAAAAGGCGACTAAACTTCGAAAGTAATCAAAATACCTAATAATTCACTCAAACATAGCATATAAGGGTCAGGAAAAACTACTTAGAATGTATGATTTATGCACCTATCAATCACCCAGGTTTTGCAATTTTTGGGTTTATAATCCTTACACTTTTCAATTTAAATACAGAAATTCTTACATAATACTACTATATTCCATAGATTCGTACCTAAAAATATTTTCTCTCTCTTTCTCCAATTCTCCTTCTATATCTTTTTTTCCGTCCCCTTCTTTGTTGTCTGATCTCTTCTATTTATAGATCTATTTTTCTGGGTCGCTCTTTATGCAACGTGTCATTTTTTACTGCCTGGTCATCGTTCTGGATCAATTCTTCTTTGGGTCGATCCATCTTGTTTCGATGTATCTATCGTTCTTGTATTTTGTCTTTTACTTGGTGCGATCATATAGATGACAGATCACTCCTAATTACTTCTTGATTCGATGCTTTATATGTCCGACACGTGTTTCCTTATCTTCAAAGACTTCTGTGATCTCGATCATTAAAATAATAGAGTAATTATTACAATTCACTTTCTCGATCATTAAAATAATAGAGTAATTATTACAATTTACTTTCTCGATCATCTATCATTTAATGCTATTTGTTTTATTCGATAATGTTCAGTTTTCTCGATCTTATGTGTCATTCATGCAATTTATCGCTCAGATGTCAGGAAACGTCTCGTCTCTTTTTGAAATTTGATATCTTTAATAGTGATCATGTGTTTCTCGCCTTTTTTAATCTGGTTGCTTCTTAACTTGATCTTCTTCCACGTGTCATGCTTCTTTAATTTATTAACAGGTTTGAGACGTTGTATCGACAAATGAACAACTTAAAACTGGAAATGCAAATGAGATTCGAAGCAAATCCCGACGAGAACGGTGTGGAAAGAGTCAGTTTGTCGATTAGTAAATCGTTAATTAAAAAGAGATTTCAAAAATTCAAACTTATAATTCATTTGTTTTTTTCAGCATGTGTTGGCTATGGAGCAATATAGAATCAAAATGGGGAGGAGTTTAAACATACATATTGCTATCGTATTATGGAAACAAGTCAAGTGTTTGATTATCGCCATTATCTTTAAGTGTTTAAGTGTATCTATTGTATTTCGTTTCCTTTGTTTTTTCTTTTAATATACTACTTTAAATCTATTACAATAGAATGAATAAGTTAAAAAAGTGTGTTTTAAACGTAATTTGGACTATACAAAAAATCAAAAAAAAAGTTAACAAGACAAATTACGGTTGGGTCCGATTACTAAACCCAATCGTAATATAATTTGCACTAACACCACAACTCGTTTACGGTTGGGTTTTGCCTTAAAACCCAACCGTAATTCTGTGTTAAAAGTGGAACAAAAATTAACTGAATATGTTACGGTTGGGTTATAAGCCAAACCCAACCGTAAATTTTACTGGATAACACAAATTTGGAGTATCTAATTTGTGTGTTTTTCGTTTTTTCTTTGTTTGAAACACTCAATTTACCTTCAATCTAGTAAAAATAATTGAATTATTTCAAAATTTTGATTTTTGAGCATTGATTACGGTTGGGTTTTGCCTTATAAATGGTGTTCATCATTTTTCTTCTACTTTCGGTGGGTTCTGGTTGAAAACCCAACCAAAACTATTGGAAAAAATGGTGTTCATCATTTTTCTTCTACTTTCGGTGGGTTCTGGTTGAAAACCCAACCGTAACTATGGGAAGAAATGGTGTTCATCATTTTTCTTCTACTTACGGTTGGGTCTGGTTGAAAACCCAACCGTAACTATGGGAAAAAGATGGTGTTCATCATTGTTCTTTGATTTTTTACGGTTGGGTTTTGTTGAAAACCCAACCGTAAATATGGGCAAAAATGGTATTCTTCGGTGTTCTTAGGGTTACGGTTGGGTTCGACATGAAACCCAACCGTAAGTTTCTCTGAACAACAAAAAATCAATCTTTTTAATCGTGATTTCATCAAATTTGAGTCATAAAAAGATCAACAGTATAAGTTAGAGGTATGCTCAATGCTACTATGGTTTATTGAATCAAAATCTAGGGTTTAAAAAAAAAACGACAAAATTTTCTTAAATTTCATCTAATTTTTCTTCCCACCAAACACAAATTCAAAAAAAAAAATTCAAATCATTTGATTAAGTAAAAGATTTTGTTTAATTAATCATGATTAACTTAATTTTTTAATTAGTTAGTGTAATTAAGATTAACTAACCAGGGGTGGTTTAGGCATTATGAAAATATTATGGATAAAGGGTTTTTGAGTTTTACTTCATAATGTCCCTATTTTGTCTTATTATTGGAGCCCCTATATCAGGCTTCTTTTTTATCGATTCCCAACGAGATAAATAAAATTAATTAGTTACATAATTAGTGGAAAGGAGAACAAGGCAGAGAGAGATCTTTAACTAGAGCTGGCAACGGGCTGGGTTAGAATCAGCCTGTTTTGAGTTGAACGAGTTACTGGTTGTTTTTGAGTAACCCCAACCTTAGTTACTATTCACAATAGGTCAAATCTACCAATTTTAGCTCAAGGCGGGTCAACATTGTCCGTGACCGTTTATTATTTGATATTTAAATCAGGTCGTGGGTTATAAGTCCAAAGGTGTCACTATCCAACTACATAAAACCAACAAAACAAATTTGATATAAAAAATTCATTACAAATCAACTGTCCATATTACCCTCACTTATAAACCAATCACCTTCATTAACTGCTCACTAAGTTGAATTCGACCTCATTATTTCCCTTTTTAACTTCCCTCTTCAACAACATCCAAAATCAAACCGTTCAGAATTTTCAAAATCATTACAAAAAATTCCTGAAACAACATCATTGTCATCATCATCCATAACAAAAATCATCACATAAATCTCCCTGAAACAAAAAACATCATCATCAGTAGAATATTGAGTCATCATCATCCTGAATTTCTGATTTTCAAACGGTTGTTCATCATCATCAGTAGAATTGAGTCTTCTACTTTTAACTCATCATCATCTCCCTGAAGTTTCTATTCCATTATCTAACAGTT
Source organism: Papaver californicum (assembly GCA_023531435.1). Taxonomy (NCBI): domain Eukaryota; kingdom Viridiplantae; phylum Streptophyta; class Magnoliopsida; order Ranunculales; family Papaveraceae; genus Papaver; species Papaver californicum. Next base: position 11,265 of record JAJJMC010018504.1, on the reverse strand, counting down.
TAAACCTAACCAAAATCACTGAAGATCATTAATAATGGTGAAGAAACAAGACAAAAAGAAAGATAAAAAGATGAATAAAAAACTTAAAAAAACAGTTAAGAAACAAGAATCTCCAAAAGTTAATTTGAAGTGTATGGTTACATCATATTATGTGATTGTTTATGGTTGAATATCCAAATGCATCAATGATTTTTAGTTCACGATTTTGGTTTCATCAGTTCCATGTTCATTTATTACTCTTACTTTCCCGTTCAATAAGCATTTAATGTTATCTGTTTCGATCAGTGTGATACTACTTTCCCTATCTTATGTGTCAATCATGAAGGGATATATTCAGTCTTTCACATCTGTCATTTACTCGATCCTTTCATAAGGCTTTGATTGTGTGCTTCTCGTTCTTCTTAGAACCACTGCTTCTTTCCTTAATCATCTTACACGTGTCGTCCTCCTTTTATTTCCTAACAACTTGCCCCCTTCTTCTTCTTTTTTCAAAAACTTTCAACAGCCGATCCAAGGTTTTGAAAAAAGTAGAAGAATAATTATTACCTTTCGTTTTACCATTACCTCATTTCGCACGTTATGGGAGTTTTTCGCAGGAAGTAACTTCCATTATCACGTTTGTGTCAGTTACCTTTTTTTCGAGGAAATCAAATCTTTGCCTGAATTAACACCTTTTCAAATTGTGACGGTTTTTATTCTTTTCTTTAAATACGGTGCAGTCTTTTCCACTTCTATCTTTACTTCTTAAAGTTGATGCTCTTTATCTTCTTTAAACTTTTCAAATACTTTCGTTCTCCCAACTGTTCAGGAGCTTTTAGCATCAACCACATTTATTCTACTTCTGATCAAGTAATTGTTTTTCTTCTTTCTCCATGTAAGTGTTTTTAAACCTCCTGTATCTTATTTTGATATTTAACCATGATTAGCTTTTAACAGATATGATTGAACTGATAATTGTTTTTTGATTTTTATGATTGTTTCTTTATGATCTTTGATGATTCCTTCATACATTGATCCTTTAAAATTTTCTTTTCAGATAAAAACATTATGTCTTCCAGAAATCCCAATGCTGCCGGTGATCACCAAGAAACCGGAAGACCTTCAAGAATTCCTTCTTCTAGATATGTTGTGTCTCGTTCTGTTCGTAACCCAGCTCCTGATGTTTCTATAACTGCTAATCCTTCCCCCAGAAATAAGCGGGCTCATGCCATTTATAGTTATCGGTCGATGAATATTGAGGATTTTAAGAGAAGACATGCTCTTGAGGGATTTAAAGTCTCATTCTATGACAAAAATAATGATGTACTGACTTTAGGAGCAATTCAGAGCTTTAACTATTCTTTCCATAGTTTATTAATTTCAGCTGGTGCTTTAGAGGCCGGACTTCATCTCCCACTATATGAAGAAGAAAATCCTTTCCAATTTGAAGTTCTTGCATCTCGCGGTGATTCTCCTCATGGTCAAGCTCGATCCATTACACAATATAATGGAAATTGGTGGCGTATCCTTGATGAGTGTAGCTTCCGAAGTGAAGGGCGAGCTAATCTTACTTGTTACGTTCCAAATTTTTTAGAACGTGAAAATTATACAGTTGAAAATTTTCATTCTACATACGGAGATGGTGTCAGTATCAGGAATTTTATGAAGTGGAGCGTTAGCCATGTTCGTAAGTGTCTTACGGGATTTCCCTTATTATATGAGGTTGACGATCCAAAAATCAAGTTTATTGCATTTACCAAAACTGATTTTCCTACAAGAGAAAGAATTCGTCAAGATCATGACTATAAGTGGTATCGCACTCCAATTATAACTGAAGGTCCTTGGGTTTTTGGTAACATCTCCAAAGATGAAATTCAAAGGGTTCGTAAACGTTTCCCAAGCTATTGGCCTTGGCGGTTAAATTTCGATGACTACAAGTTTGAATATAAGGTTCGTACTCTTCTTTCTTTTAGTATTGTCCCGAACTACCATTGAATTTTTTCTTTCGGGATAAATTTTTGTGCTTCAGGTTGAACCCGATTCCGAAATTCAAACTGAAATTCCTCCTCCTCGCCCAAGCCTCGGTATTCAGATTGTTGAAGATAGGCAAAGAGTTGAGGAAGAAGTTGTTGAAGGTAAGGGGAAACAAAAATTGGTTCTCCCTGAGAAGAGAAAAAGAAACCAAAAAGACCGTTGTACCCTTCTGAAGTAGAAGAAGGGGAGATTAGAGATTGCTTCGTTGAAGGGAATAGCAGTTCCGCTCTTATCTTAGCTGCGGGACAAAACGTTGAAGGTTCGGTCCAAGCAGAAGTTTCGGGACAGCTCGTCATCATTGATGCTGTTCCTGTTAACGTGGGGGAACAAATTATTTCTTCGGACCAGCCTCCAACAGCTCAATCTATTTCTGAAGCTGTTCCTACTACTGCTGCTCCTACCGGCTTCTATGATTCCTTTTCTCCCCTTCCTTTTAACTTCGACATAGAGCCAATCGCTTCAAATAGTGGTACAATGACAGTTTTTACTGGATTACCTCAAGAAGAAGCAGATGATATTGCTGTTGAAGAGGAAAATATTGAAGAAGTGAATGATGTTGTTATTGTTAAAGAAAATATTGAAGAAGAAAATGTTGTTGTTGTTGAAGCTGTTGTTGAAGATAGTCGTTTTGCTACTTGAGATTTTCATTTTCTCGCTGCAAATCATCATTTCCGCGCTTCACCATCTCTGCTTCGTTCTTGAACAATAGCTCCATCATTGTGGCCCGAGCTTTATAAAACTTATACGAAGCGAATAGGCAATCGGTGCCATATTTAAGCTGAGCAAGAGCTTGCTGCGGGTAAGAATACGATGGACCCTCTGCAATAGCCAGAGCTTCATTTAAAGAAGAAGGAGGATTTAGCGGGAAGGATTGATCGTAGCATTCGCTATCAAACCAGGCGTCCCGAGCATCCTCCATAGGAACAACACCAAGTGAACTCCGCATCCTAGACATCGAAGAACTATCAGATTTCAATAAATCGGGACATGCGGGAAGTTTTCAGGAGTCCTTTAGAAATGAACCACTTGAAAGCTTCGTCCTCATCACCAGCAAGGTTGATTCCTTCATTCATTCTCATATTTAGATCCATTTCAGAGAAGGACCTTTGAGCAGAAGGTTCAACATCAGGCATGTCAACATCAGCCCTATCAGCATTAGTGGAAAAACGAACCAATGTCCCGTTGGGTGCATTTGATTCACGAATGACTCCAGAAGCATTTTTATCTACAAGGAGGTTCGGGACATTAGGGACATCTGTAACTGAAGTACTAGGAGCTATGTTTTCAACATCCGCTTCTTCAGTAACTTCATTTGTCTTTTCTTACTTGCCCCCTTTTCTTGAGAGTTGTTTGAAGAAAAACTCTTAAGAAAATTACTTCAGTTACTTTTCGCTTGGCCTTGTCACGATAAGAGTATGAACCTGATCCATTCAAGAAATAATTTTGTTGCAAATCTTACAGATAAGCGCACATTAGCGTAATAATATCATTCCATGCATTTTAACCAAAAATGATAAATTGATTAATAAACTATCTTTCATCCAATTATTGAATCTTGCATAAATGTATAAGTAAATCAGGAATTCAAATTCAAAGTAGCAATCGGAACGGGTCACATGTCAGGTTATTCATTGGGCGTAATTTGTTATACGCGCCAATGCCTATTTGCGCCAGTCATTCCGATAGTTGTGGTGGGTAGCATTTTAGCCGGTTCACCTTTCAATAAGGGTCCTTTTCATGACTTATACAAACAAGAATAATTAGAGCAAAAGAAAATTTTAGATCAAGAAGATATGGGGTACTTAGCTCTTTCGCGAGAGTCTTGCCGACTAATATCACAAGTTGTTGTAGTTAAACATATTCACCATTTTAACAAATTTGGGTCATTATTCCCCGAAGCACGATTGCCTTCGTGTGAATGATATGCGGAGGTGTCAAGCAACCATAACCTGATGTAGCATGCCCACACTTGTGTGAGTACTTCCATTCATGTTAAACAACGTTAACATCACCACCTTGCTTGAACTTGACAGTAAGCATTTATATACTGAAACCAATTGAGTACGTGTTCCTTCATAGCAGGTGAATCTCAATGCATGGCATATCAATACTTTGCCGGTTCAGGGTGACCAATCATCAGCGCACAATAGATCGGAAGTGATGATGAGTTCATCTTGAGATTTGACTATGCCAATTTGAAGTGCTTCAGCTATATCTTCACCAAGAGATCTTTCTGTCTGGTATATATTCAAGAAGCGCCTGCCACAACTCAAACTCAGTGTTTCACATGCTCACAATAAGATGCAAACAAAGTTGTAACATCATATACACAACATAGCGTCAACAGTAAAGTTCAAGGTCATTGCTCGTAGAAGTATATCTCAAAGTTGGGTCCTTGAAGAAGCAAAGTTCAACAATTTTACGAGGTAAGACTCCCATTTGCACACTTAAAAAAGTATCTATATTGAAAACTTGGAGTGTGGCATCCAGGTACATTGGTTTGAATAGCTGGAGAACATGTTTCAGCTAAGCAAGGCATCACAGCAGCTGAAGAGGAATGACTGCATCGCTCTCACCCTTCCACTCATTAGCAATGATAGCTGCTAATGATGAAGTCATCAGTAGCAACAAATTCACCTAGTGCATGTTGATGAAAGTTATGAAACCAAGTAACCCCATTGGATGAAGACTTTAAAGTCATGAAATCATCAGCAACTTCAAATTCCATCTAGTATCTTTCTAGGTTGGGTTATCTTTGATGCATACTTTAATCTCATTGGATGGAGGCTTTAATGTCATTAGCAGAGTCATCTCTAGCAGGCATCAGGTCAAATTGAGAAGAAAAAACTCTAAAGAGGATCTCAAGCTTCTGAGCAGGGGTCTGTTTCATTATGATGCCTTCGGCTTGTATCTTGCTACAAAGTTAGCGATGATGCAGTGATTAACATGGCAAAGGAAACTGTTCTGCTGGAGGATCTTGAGATATGTATGTTCTTTCTCAAGTGATATGCTTAAAGATGTTGGGAAATCATGCCCTCAGCTAAAATCATTTCGTCTCAACCGTCGCGCGGCTACAGGCGGCCACACATAAAGTCTGATAATGAGGCACTGGCCATTGCAGAGAACATGCCTCAACTGCGTCATCTTCATCTTTTCGGAAATAAATTGACCAATGTGGGCTTGAGGGACATTCACAATGGCTGCCTGCACCTTGAATCTCTTGACCCCCATAAATGCTTCAATGTTAATCTAGACGGGGATCTGCTGAAGAGTTGTAAAGATAGGCTCATAAAATAAGGCTCCCAAATGACTCCAGTGTATACAAATGTTGATGTTGATGTTGATGTACCAAAGTAATTGAATTTGGTTGCACTTGACGTAGATGAAAAAGAGGGTGCAACATTAAAATGTAAAATGATGAATTTCTTGCTCACGTATTTCTTCAAGCACTCTTCGTACAATTTTTGGAATGATTCCAACATAAATTTGGCTGTGATTTTACTCAAGCATAATCTCCTACCCTGCATACATACACAAATTTGACAAACCCATTCAATGAAATCATCCACATCACCGTAAAAATTGTAATAGTAGTAGCATTTCTCCATACTTTCTTTGGACCAAATTTTTTTACATTCAAAACTTTCAAAATTCACTTGATGGGATGAATTTGGTTTTTGTGAATCTGCAATTAAAGTTTATTTTGAATCATGTTAGGTTTGTAAAGCTGATTAATCTGTAAACAAAAAATTATTTTGAGACAAAATTTCAAAACAAAGTCAGATTTGTTGTGAAGAACAAATTTCCTGTAGGTTTTTCCAAAAAGGTTGTTTTCAAAATTTCAAATATGTGTATTAAGAACATGACAAAGAAGTTAAAGAAGATTTCAATTTTCTCAAAAACTTTGTTTCAAAAACTTTGTCCGGATAATCCTCATTTTGAGAGAGGCTTCCTCTGATTTTTTTTTGGCAGCACAAGTTTCAGCTTTGTTTTCCAAACTGGATACTCTCTTAGAACATCCTCAAGCTTTCATTCATCTCAGGTAGGATAAATCATTTTCATCAATCCCTGTTTCTAGCGCCAAATTGTTTCTGCCGAATTTCTCATGGGTAAAAAACAACCAAAGATCATAATAAAAGATTGAAGGTAACACAAAAGATTTAACGTGGTTCGGCCATGATTAGCCTACATCCACGGGTAATGAAGTTGGAGTTTTTATTCATATATGGGTTACAGTTGAGAATGAAGCAGAGGAGGCCATCAATCGGCCCAAAAAGTCCCCTTCTTCTTCTCTCTAAAATTATATTTATAGGGATAAAAAGATGATAATTACTAAAATACCCTTCACCACATGTCATCAAGGTTCGCCACGTGTCGATGGAGATTCTTCTAAGCTCACCATGTGTCGTAGAGGATTCACCACATTACGCCATGTGTCAACGGGATCCGCCACGTGTTCTTATTATCCTTATCTTCAAAATGACCTCTATCCAAAAGTTGGTGCGGAATTGACTTGGTGCATCGGGATTGATGACGTCACTTGGGGAAAATGATGACGTCGCTTAGGTCCAAGTTGGGGTTCGGAATTGATGACATCACTTCGGGAAATGATGGCGTCGCTTCGGACCAAGTTGGGGTTCGGTCCAAGTTGGGCATCCGACTTGATGACGTCACTTCGGGAAAATGATGACATCGCTTCGGACCAAGTTGGGGTTCGGAATTGATGACATCAATTCGGAAAAATGATGACGTTGCTTTGGGATCGGGACGTGATGACGTCGCTTCGGGATCAGGACGTGATGATGACGTCGCTTCGGGATCGGGACGTGATGATGACGTCGCTTCGGAACGTAATTGGTGACATCGGTTCGGGACGTGATGACATCGCTCGGTAGGTAATTGATAACGTCGGTTCGGGACGTGATGACGTCACTTCGGGCGAACATCATTTTGTCCCCAACAGTAACTATCAAGAAGAAGTGATCTGTATACGTAGCTCCTTGAAGAAAGTTTGCTGTAGCTTTTCAAAACAAACGAAGTAAAAAGAAGAACCGACAAAGCTACAGCAAGTTTGTTCTCCAGTTCACGAATCTATAGCTGGTGACGGTTCTAATCAAGTACACAACTTTACTTCGGTAGGTTTACTGCTGCTTTTTGATTTGGAGTAAGCAAGCTAAGGTGTACAAATCCCTAACTTTCTGATTAAATTACTAACATCTAATAAGTGAAAATTGAGTTTTGATAGGACAAATTTTAAAAACGAAATTCTCCTGCGTTTTTTATCGATCCCCAACGAGATAAATAAAATTAATTAGTTACATAATTAGTGGAAAAGAGAACAAGGCAGAGAGAGATCTTTAACTAGAGCTGGCAACGGGCCTGGGTTAGAATCAGCCTGTTTTGAGTGAAGAACGAGTTACTGGTTGTTTTTGAGTAACCCCAACCTTACTTACTATTCACAATAGGTCAAATCTACCAATTTTAGCTCAAGGCGGGTCAACACTGTCCGTGGCCGTTTATTATTTGATATTTAAATCAGGTCGTGGGTTATAAGTCCAAAGGTGTCACTATCCAATTACATAAAACTAACAAAACAAATTTGATATAAGAAATTCATTACAAATCAACTGTCCATATTACCCTCACTTATAAACCAATCACCTTCATTAACTGCTCACTAAGTTGAATTCGACCTCATTATTTCCCTTTTTAACTTCCCTCTTCAACAACATCCAAAATCAAACCGTTCAGAATTTTCAAAATCATTACAAAAAACTCCTGAAACAACATCATTGTCATCATCATCCATATCAAATATCATCACATAAATCTCCCTGAAACAAAAATCATCACATAAATCATCATCATCAGTAGAATTGAGTCATCATCATCCCGAATTTCTGATTTTCAAACGGTTGTCATCATCATCAGTAGAATTGAGTCTTCTACTTTTAACTTATCATCATCTCCCTGAAGTTATTCCATTCTCCTAACAACTTACCCCTTCTTCTTTTTTTTTTTCAAAAATTTTTAACGGTTGATCCAAGGTTTTGAAAAAAGTAGAAGAACAATTGTTACTTTTTATTTTGTCATAACTTCTTTTCGCACGTTATCCAAGTTTTCCACTAGCAGTAAACTTCTATTATTACGTTTGTGTCAGTTACCTTTTTTCGAGGAAATCAAATCTTTGCCTTGATTAACGCCATTTCAAATTTTGACGGTTCTTTATTCCTCTTATTAAATAAGATTCAGTCTTTTATGAACTTGATGATTCCTTCATTCATTGATCCTCTTATCTTTAAAGTTTTTTTTTTAAGATAATAGATACTTTTAACCATGTCTTCAAGAAATCAAAATGCTGCCGAAGTTGATGATGGCCAACAAAAAATAAGAAGACCTTCAAGAAATTCTACATCTAGATATGATGTATCCCGGCATGTTCGTGATTTAGTTTCCGATCCTTCTACAACTGCTAATCCTGCCCCCAGGAGTAAACGAGCACATGCCAGTTGTAGTTATAGGTTGATGAATATTGAAGATTTTAAGAGAAGACACAATCTTTAAGGATTTAAAGTTTCAATTTATGATGATAATAGTGATGTAGTGACTCTGGGAGCATTTGAAAAGTTCAAATACTCCTACACAATTTATTGATTTCTGCTGGTGTTTTAGAGGCTGGAATTCGCCTCCCCCTATATGAGAAGGATCATCCTTTTCAATTTGAGGTTCTTGCATCCCGCTGTGATGCTCCTCATGGTCTTGCTCGATCCGTTATCCAATATAATGGAAATTTATGGCGTATCCTTGACGAGTGTAGCCTCCGGAGTGAAGGGCGAACTAATCTCATCTGCTATTCTCCAGATATTTTAGAACAACTACATTACACAGTCAAGAATTTTCATACTACCTATGGAGATGGTGTTAAAACCAGAAGTTTTGTGAAATGGAGCGTCAGTCCTGTTCGTAAATGTAGTTCGGGATTCCCCTTGTTATATGAAGTTGACGATCCAAAACTCAAGTATATTCCAGGTACCAAAATTGAATTTCCCCCAAGAGAAAGAATTCGACAGGATCATGACTACAAGTGGTATCGAACTCCAATTGTGATTGAAGGTCCTTGGGTTTTTGGTAATATTTCCAAAGATGAACTTCAAAGTGTTCGTAGACGCTTCCCGAACTATTGTCCCTTGAAGTTAAATTCTTATGATTACAAGTTTTACTATGAAGTTCGTACTTTCCCTTCTTTTACTATTGTCCCGAATTACAATTAAATTTTCTCTTACGGAACTTAAACTTTGTGATATAGGTTGATCCTGCTACCGATCCCCAAAGTGAAGTACCTCTAACTCGCCCGATGCCTGGTGTACAAATTATTAAAGGCAGGCAAAGGGTTTAAAAAGATGAAGTTGTTGAAGGTAAAGGGAAGCGTAAAATGGTTTTCCCAGAGAAAAAGAAGAAAAAACCAAAAAGACCGTTGCATATTTCTGAAAGAGAAGAAGGTGAAATTAGGGATTCTTTTATTAAAGGAAGTAGCAGTTCCGCTCTTATCATTTCCAATGTTGTTGCCGGACAATATGTTGAAGCTTCGGGCCAATTTACTCAGAGTCCGCACACTGAGGGTACAGACCAAACTGTTTCGGGACATCCCGATAATGTTGCTGCTGCCACTGTAAATGTAGAGGAGTCTGTTGCTGCTTCGGACCGGGTTTCATCGGATCATCTTCATGTTATTTCGGGACAGCCTACTGAACCTAGAAGTCACACCGCAAGGGCATAGCCTGTTCCCGAAGCTGCTCTAATTACTGTTGCTCCCATCAGTTTCTATGGCTCCTTTTCTCCTTTTCCTTTGCTCCCGAAGAAGGTGTCATGATATTTTTTTCTGGATCAAACGTGGAAGAAACAGATGATGTTGTTAAAGAAAAGAATGTTGAGGAAGAGGCAAATGATGCTTTTGAAGAAGAAAATGTTGAGAATGTAGCTCCCAGCACTTCATTAACAGATGTCCCGACCTTTCATGTTGAAGAGGATGTTCTTGAAGCCAACCGTGAAACAAATGTACCTTTCGGGGCATTAGGAACGGTCGTTCTCACGTCAACACTAATATGACCGATGTTGATATACCCGAAGCAGAACCTTCAAATGTGCAAAGGACCTCCTCTCAGATTGATATAAGTAAGTGGATCAATGAAGGGGTAAATCTTGTTGGTGACGAGAACGAAGCCTACAAGTGGTTTTTATCCAAAGGGCTTCTGACTACTGTAACTTGTCCCGATACATGGAAGTCCGATAGTGCTTCCATGTCCAAGTTGCGGAGTTCATTAGGAACAGTCCCTTTGGAGGATGCAAGGGATGCTTGGTACGATAATGAACACTCTAAACAGTCATTCCCGCTGAATCCTCCTCCTTCTCTCAACGAAGCTCTGGCTGTTGCAGAGGGTCCACTGTATGCTTATCCACAGCAGGCCCTTGCTCAGGTATTGTTATCTACTTATATTGTTAGTTCATTTTATCTCTTCTTCTCTTGATCATAATTTTCATTTCACAGCTCAAATATGGCTTCGATTGCTTGTTTGCTGCATTTAAACTTTATAAAGCTCGGGCTATTATGATGGAGTCCTTGTACAAACATGAAGTAGGGAGGTGCATGATAGACACATTTTAGTGTCTAAATTGCACCTTAATTTCTAGTAAGTTAGTATTCGATTTTGTGTCTATTACGTGTTTTATTGCTTTTGTAGGTACATTAGAAGAATAAAGATTTGTGGAAAAATTGGCTCAAAAAGTGTTCAAAGCACCCGGGAAAATGGATCAAGGCACCCACACTTTGGATTGGGGCACCCTTGGATCGGGATGGGCTGGATCGGACCAACTCAGCGGGTCAACTCGGTCAAAGTCAGTTGACCGAGTCAAACCCAGTTGACCAGGTCAAAGCTTCATCGGCAAACAGGACTCAAATCAAATCGCAAGTTTGATGGGATTTCAGCAAATTGATAAGTACCCAATCTAATTGAAGGTTCGTATAATCGATTAGAAGCTCTAGAAGCCGAAGATAAGGGCTGGAGAATCATGAATTTGGACGGGAACAGGAACATGTTTCTGTTTTGGATAACTATCAATTTCTCGTCAAATCACCGAGTTATAATGGGATTAGAACATCCTAGAAGACTCACAGGGCCTATATAAAGAGTTTACAATCTTCAGAATTAAGGTACGAAGCTCCAGAACCACTTTTGCTATTTTCCGTTCAAGTTC
>JAJJMC010018483.1:0-11319 GCA_023531435.1 Papaver californicum | reverse complement strand
TGCTAGTTTCAACAATTCTCGTTCTTTACATTTCTTCCTGGCTGCTTTTCCAAGGGTTTAGAATTTCTCAGAATATTTTTCTTATAAGATTTTTTAACATATTTTGATTCTACGCATATTTCACATTTATGTTCATTATCCAAAATAAATTTGGGTATGCAGCCTATGCTGGCCAGTTTATTCATTGATTTATAGTTTACATGACCAAGTCTACCATGCCAAACATTCAACGACACACAAACATAAGAAGAATCATTTTTATTCATTTCAATAGAGGTTATATTCAATTTATATAAACCCTCAGTCTTATAGCCCTTTCCTACATAATCTTTACCCTTAGTTATGATAACTTTCCCAGATTCAAATACAAGTTTAAATCCCTTATCATCTAACACATCACTAGATACAAGATTCTTGCAGATGTATGGAACATGTAGAACTTCATTCAATGTGAGAGTTTTGCCTGAAGTGAGCTTCAAACCAACTTTGCCTTTTCCCGCAACCTGTGCTGCGGACGAGTTACCCATATAGAGCTTTTCTCCTTCCCCTACCTTCTGATAGGAGGTGAACATATCTTTGTTTCCGCAGACATGCTTGGTAGCATCAGAGTCTACCCACCTGTCTCTCACATTGGTTACCAGATTTACTTCAGACACCGTACCAGAAAACTCGTTCTTGTTGCTTTCAACTAAATTGGCATTGGGCTTCTTATTATTAAAATCTTTATGCTTCCTACAATGTATTGTCATATGGCCAGGAATACCACAAACGTAACATGCACCTTTAATTTTACCAAAGCTAGATTTTGGTTTCGGGAAAGTACCTTTTCTGTGCGGTCCAGACTTGCGTTTGATGTGGTCCAGGCTTGCGGAAGACTTGTGTTCGGTGACATGAGCTTTGCTGGACATGTCCCTTGCAGAAGATACATTCTTGTCTTTTGAACACAACAATTCTTCCACTTGAATCTTCTTACTCAATTCAACCATACTGACTTCACCCGTTTCATGTCTCAATCTTCGCTTGTATTCAGACCAAGAAGGAGGTAATTTCTCAATCACCGCAGACACTTGAAACGTTTCATCAATCACCATACCTTCAACAATAATTTCGTTAATAATTTGCTGAAGTTCAAGAAATTGGTCTACCACAGATTTGTCATTAGCCATTTGTATTCCAGGAACCGGGCAACTAAAAACTTCTTACTACCAGCAGTTTCTGCTTCATATTTTGATTCTAAGGCAGCCCATAAGTCAAATGCAGTAAAATTTTCTTTTGCATTATAGAAGTCATACAAAGCATCTTCTAAACAGTTAAGGATATGGTTTTTGGCCATATAGTTTTGTCTACTCCAACTTTCTAACTCTCCTTCATTTTCAGGATCATTCAAAGTTTTATCAAGAGGCTTCAGAACTAATTCATTCAACATGTGATAACTCAGAAAAAATAACATTTTAGATTGCCATCTTTTGAAGTCCTTCCCACTGAACTTCTGAGGTCTGTCAACATCACTCTTAGCCATTGAAATGGAGAAGAATGGTTTTCTTTTTTAGGCAAAAACTTTGAGAAGAAAATAAATTCGAATTAATTAGAATTAATTCCATGCATTAATCACGGTAATTAAATTAAAAACGTTAAGAATATTTTCATTATTAATTCGAATTGATTAAATCCGTTAGAAAATTATTTTCAAAAAAACGGTAAGCCTTGATTGGACCGTAGCCTTGGCTACGCCCGCACATGCAAGCACACGCAAGCACATGCAAGCACACGCAAGCACTCGCAAGCTCACGTAAGCTCAAGCAAGCTCGCACGCTGTGAAAATGAAAATAATGTTTTCACCCAACAAATGAACTAGTGTCTCTTAGTGACCCATTGGTCCTAAGATCCATTCTTACCGAGTCTAATAATTCAATATAAAAAATCATTTCAAAATTATTTTCTCCACCAATATATGCTTGTAGTGGTAGATTAGGCTTGTCACGGCATTACCCAATTGTCTTCGTTTCAGAAAGTACTTGCCCATTAAGGGGCTAATAGTAACATTAAGCTCTCCCATAAGCTCAAAGAGTGTAGAGGGGAAGAAACAAGTCACTGGAAGGGAAAAAATATATTTGGTCAACGAGACCAAGCAAAGCCTAGGTAGAAGAAGGAAACCAAATGACAGGTAAGATAAACAATAAACGAAGAGGAAACCACCACCAAATGGTCCAAACCTACCAAATATTATCTATTCTAATTCCAGAAACGCTATCTGGCAAAATTCGATACCCATGGAGCAAAAAGACAAAGATGCATAAGTTTTGGTAGTCGTATCCTTTTCACAAAAAATCAGGTCCCCGTAGACCCATACAGAAACCCCATTCTGAAAGATATGATAGATATTTAGATGTCTACCCAACCCCACTCGGTAATCAATATGCTTTTTCTTTCCCCCTCAGATTTCAGCTGTAGTAAAGATTGTTTATTGGATATTTGGATTCTGAACGGAATTTCAATCTTGAGTAATAGAAATGAGACTATCAGTTTCATTTTCAGTCAGTAACTACCAACTGTTCTTCTTCTGAGTCCATCATAATCACACCCCCAAACTGTGTTTCATAAGGGATAAAAATTGTTACTGATTTACACGCAAACGTGTCGGCATTCATAAACACATATGGAGCTTTAAGGGTATTTTAGTCATAAAATGTTTGCACGTTGGTATTACATTGTATCAATCATTTCCAAGTATAGCTGTCAAACAATTTCTGCAAAAAAAAATTCATTCCATTCTCTGACTGCAACCTCTGTGTTCAGAGATAGAGATAGAAATCTTTATAAAGAGAGTGAGAGTCCTGGGTTCATCAATATGGCACTTGTACCATATGATTCAAAAGAGAAATCTGATAATAATAACTCATCATCAAACCTCCCTTGGCAAGATATGTTTAGATCTGCTTCAGTTAGAAAACCTGATGATATAGTTCAACAAAGTAATCCAACTTCACCACAGGACAGTAAACCACCCAAAAACAAAAAACCAATGAAGAAAAGAGAAGAAGAAGAAGAATCTGCCTTGAAAGGTTTAGATCCTCAGGTACGTTTAGCACTATACATAGCAATGGCTCATGCTGGTTTAGCTTTTGCAATTTTCTTACTATTTGGTGTTTATAAATTGTTAGAAGAATATCTAAGACCAATACAATGGGCTGTTTTATGTTCAATTCCATTAAGAGGTATTCAAGAAGCACTTGTTGGATTTTGGTCTGAACCTTTGAAATTAGGTCTTACTGAGACAATTTTAGCAATTCCTGTGGCTGTTTTTAGGGTTTGTTTTGGTACTTTAGTTGATATCAGGAATGCGTTTATCCGAACGATTCTCCGTCAAAAGAAAACGGAAGTACCAGGGAAGAGTAGAAATGGTATTTCTAAAGTTGTTAGATGGTTAGTTGCATTTGGGGCTTTTGTGATTGTTTATGAACAATTGGGGGGTTTTGGGGCTTTGTTGCTTCTTGGGATCGGATTTATATTTGCTTCAGGTAATGTTGATTCTACTATGTCCGCTGTTTCTTCATTGAGGAGTAGTAGTTTCCGCAGGAGTGCCATGACTGCTACTTTAACACGTGGAATTTTGAAAAGGTTGAATACTATTGTGGCTATTGGTTTGATTGTCGCGATGATTTTTGGATTTTTGGCTGGTGGGATTTTCTTTTCTTATAAAATGGGAGTTGAAGGGAAAGACGCAGTTGTTTCGTTGAAGTCACACTTACAGACCAGTAATTACACGGAGAGGATGGGTGTTACAAAATGGATGGAAGAAAATGATGTTCCTGGGTTAATGGATAAATACACTGCACAGTTCTATGAAACTGTGTCACAGCAGATTGATAGTTATGCAATGCAGTATAATCTGACCGAATTTGTAATTGGGATAAAGCATTTTGTGATAGCTCCAACTGTGGTCAATTCATCAGGTTCTTCAACAGCTCTGATGAATCCATCTCTGTATACCATAAAGCTTGTGAGTCTGAGAGAACGGGTTAAAAAGCGAGAATGGGGGGAGATTTATACCGAGGTGGATGCCATTTTCAGGGAATTACTTATTACTAGGGAGGATTTGATTGACAAGGCAAAAGGGTTTGCTGTTCAAGGGATGGACGTGTCTAAACGTGTCTTTGCTAGTAGTAAGTCTGTATTAGGTGGTAGTGCGAGTCTAATGTTCACAGTTGGCAACTCAATAGTCTCAGGAGCTGCAGGTCTTTTCAACTTTGTATCCCAATCAATGGTGTTTTTCTGGGTTTTATATTATCTCATCACTTCAGAGTCTGGTGGAGTAACGGAACAAGTGTTGGGTATGCTTCCTATTTCGAAAACGACAAGAATCCGCTGTGTTGATGTTCTTGATCATGCTATCGGAAGTGTGCTTTTGTCTACAGCGGAGATTGCTATTTATCAAGGGTGTGTAACATGGCTTTTATTTAGACTCTACAAAGTACATTTCTTATATATGTCGACTCTTCTTGCTTTCCTCAGCCCTTTACTGCCGATTTTTCCATCTTGGGTTGCAACAATCCCTGCGGTATTGCAATTTGCAATGGAAGGTAGATACATAGTGGCTCTTTTATTGGCAGGGGTTCACTTGGCACTCTTAGAATACGGGGCATTCGAAATTCAGGAGGATGCAACTCTTCAGAGTTCTTACCTTACTGGTCTTAGCATTATTGGTGGGATGGCCTTGTTCCCATCTGCACTGGAGGTAGTTCTCTATATCCTTTTTGTTTTACTTGAATTGATACACTCGTGATTACTACTTTTACGTATTTTCTCTTGTATGCTCGAATTCACTACATACTTTTTCATATTTTCTAGATTCCTTTAACGTACGACTCTTCCACTCACCCATAAGCAGCATTGTTTATCCTTCTCTACTTTCATACTAGTACTACCGTACTGGTTTTCTTCTCCTTGTTTTCCCATTCCTTTTTTCTTAAGGTGATTTATCATGGTTAGTTAAATCCTTCTGAAAATGAGGAGAGGCTTGTTTTACAGTTTTAGTGTAACTTGGCCAAATCCTGGGATCTTCTCCCTATCTTAGTCTTCCTCTGATCCTGAAGATGTTTCTAATGGTGGTTTCTTGTTATTTTACAGGGAGCGATAATGGGTCCACTCATAACAACTGTTATGATTGCTATAAAGAATCTATATGCGGAGTTTGTTCTGGCAGAACCCAAAAAAAGTGATGAGTAAATCAGACATCAGTTTGTTGGTTCTGGTGCTGGTTTTCTAATATGTGTATGTTGTACTTGTCTGTACACTCTTGTAAAGAGTTCATCCTCCTTCATTTGAGGCCAAGATAATGGCAGAGTGAAGCAACAGTGGCACCAGAGGGTAAATTGGTTAATATTTTGTTTTCACACCTTTCTCTACCAGATTCTGTAAATTTGCTGTGTATTTATGATTCATTTCCTTAATAGGTTGATCATACCGTATTGTCATTCCCTGTTGCAGAGTAAGTCAAATAGGGCGTGAGGTTTTTGTATTGAAAACACTACTCATATTTAGGCTACCCAATCCGCAATTACTGTTGTTATTGTCTCTGTAGGGTCAGCTGATGATGAGTTCATGGGGATTTTTATTTTATAAGAAAAAAACTTGTACGTTTGTCCTGTTTAATTTATATATATATATATATATAAAAGCAGTTGTAATGTCAATGTCTTGAATGATCTACACTGAGCTTCATATGCCATGTTTTTATTTGGTTGATTTCCATTGATGTATATTCCTTTTAGGCGTCTTTTATGTTCTCTGCTATGAGATAACTACCACATTACAAGTTGTAAGCGCGAGAAAACTCTCTCTAAAGAGGGGTGCCTTCTTACAAAGAAGGGTGCAGTGCCCGACTGTTTTACTAAAAACACATGTCTCCGGAAAGACGCTAGAGATGGGGTGGAGAGGAACAAAGAAAAAAGCAATCCCTAACCTACACAAGGAAAGAAAGGAAAGGAAGCAGCAGTAGCACAACAGAACAAACCCATGCACATTTGCAATAGACACTGATTCTTTGCACGATCGTGAAGGAAAAAATTGTGTAATTACTGGGTGAGTGAAGGTCAATTTAGTAACTGTCGTTTTTGTCGGTGGTCTTATAACAAGAGTCTCATAACGAGAAAACAATAATTAATTACAGTTGTTGATCAACTATCAGTGCGCCACCCTCTAATTTCCTTCCACGTAGAAAAATCAGTGACGTGTAAGCATCTAAACAAGATGGGTTCCACTACGCACCCCGCTTACGTTACCATCAAGCTTAGTAGTTTAATCATATCATTAATCTGACACAACTCTCTAGGAGAGAATAGAAAACAAAAGTCAGAGAAAGATTTAATTAAACAAAAGAAAATCAAGCTAAATATAGTGAGAGTGAGTGAGAGAGAGATCGAAAATGCGGAGTAGCTTCTGAGCTGAAATTGGTCTCACCATTACCAGGTATGTAACAATTTTTTTCTGATTAAACCCTAACTTTTTTCCTGTTAATCTGTTTTGAATCTCGTTTTTCATTTTCAAATTGATTTGTTGAATGCATTTGATTCAATGGAAGAAAATGCATGTTTTTTTTTATAAGTAGCCTGGGTCTGTGATTTCGTATTGGATATTTGGAATTTGGCTAGTACTGGTTTAATTTCGTATTTGTTGCTGTTGTTATGTTGCAGTGGAGGTGAATCTAGAAACTTGTAGGGATTCCTAGAGGGTGGAGATGTTAGGTCGTTCATCATTCTCCAGATCCGGAAGCTTCCGGCCGGAAAATCTAGGTCAAAATGCCCTTGCCATGATTGGAAACCTATGTTTTACATTGTTTGTGCTTGGAGTGGTAATCTTCACTATCATAGCAGCCACATACCAACCCGAGGATCCTCTTTTTCATCCATCAACTAAAATCACAAATTTCCTTGTATCTGATTCCAATGCCACTTTTGTATCTGATAACACTGTTGCCAAGACGGGTGAAGATTTGGTGCCTTTTAATCAGACTGACTTAACCGGGGTCTTAAATGTTACCGATGTTTCTGTAACTGCTCCTGCTAAAGAAGATACTGTTGAATGTGAGGGTGATATCAATACACCGATTGATTGCAAGGACCCAGACATTTTTCATTTAATGATGACTTATGCCATAGAGTATTTTAAGGATATTCACTTTTACCGGTTTGGGAAGCCTGTTGCTGGATCAAACTCAAGCACTTGTGACATGGCATGGAGATTTAGACCCAAGGATGGAAAAGCTGCTGGTTTTTATAAGGATTATCGTAGGTTCGTTGTTTTGCGGAGTGAGAATTGTAATTTCACTGTGACTGGGGTTGGAGAATATCATACAGGAGTAAATGCAAGGAAGAGAAAGAGGAACCAAAAAGGTGGCTTTGAGAAGAACCGACCTGGCAAAGGTAATACGGCTGTTGCTGCTCTGCCTGTTTTTGGAGAAGATGTAAACGATACACTTCCAGTGGTTGAATCCGAAGGCTCATTCAGACACGGGAAGTACTTGCTTTACTCTGGTGGTGGAGATAGATGTAAGAATATGAACCACTACCTATGGAGTTTGTTGTGTGCTTTAGGTGAAGCTCAATATTTGAACCGTACATTGGTCATGGATCTGACTATATGTTTGTCTTCGATCTATACTTCATCAAATCAGGATGAAGAGGGAAAAGATTTCAGGTTCTATTTCGATTTTGAGCATTTGAAAGAGTCGGCTTCTATATTGGACCAAAATCAGTTCTGGACTGACTGGACTAAATGGCAGAAGAAAGATCATATGGGCCTTCATCTTGTGGAGGATTTCAGGGTCACGCCAACGAAGCTGTCTGACGTAAAGGATTCCTTGCTTATGAGGAAGTTTGGGTCAGTGGAGCCGGACAATTACTGGTACAGGGTATGTGAAGGGGAGACCGAGTCAGTTATCCAACGGCCATGGCACTTGATATGGAAATCTAAACGGTTGATGGAGATAGTTTCCGAGATTACATCTAAGATGAACTGGGATTTCGACTCTGTTCATGTTGAAAGAGGCGAGAAAGCGAAAAACACACAGCTCTGGCCAAACTTGGCGAGTGATACTTCACCTGAATCACTTATGTCGTCACTGAGGGACAAGATTGAGGATGGGAGGAACCTTTACATTGCAACAAATGAACCAGAGACTTCATTCTTCAACCCATTGAAGGACAAGTACACTACTCATTTCCTTGATGACTATAGGGGTCTTTGGGACGAGAACAGTGAGTGGTACTCAGAGACTACGAAGCTCAATGGTGGGAATCCAGTGGATTTTGATGGATATATGAGAGTGTCGGTTGACACTGAAGTGTTCTTGAGAGGGAAAAAACAGATTGAAACTTTCAATGATCTCACTTCCGATTGCAAAGACGGTGTTAACACCTGTAGCACGTCTACTTGATTGGTCTGTTGATACCCATTTACTTGCTTAGAGGAGGATAACAAATGCTAAACTAAGGTAAGCTTCTTCTCATCGTCTATCTCTAGTAGCAATTGTCTTGCCAGTTAACAAGAAATACATCAAACCCTCATTGTTTTAGGATTTTGATGTTCTGTACTAGTATTAGTGGTAGTGGTAGTTGTAGTAGTGTTATCATTGTATTTAGAGTTATTTATTAAATTTTGATTGATTAAACATCATAAAACAGATTGACATTTTCAATCAATGTGTACCCTACTACTACCCGCACTACATTTTATGCTCCAACTGTTGGATTTGTTCAAGTGATGGATGAATGCATATAAACTTTCAAAACCAGCATCAGAAATTCATGACTAGCTATTATTACCTTCTCAATTAACATGATTGAGACACTTGCAAGTGTACTTTTCCAGGTGAAAGAGATGACTGCACCTTCTCCATTAATAGGATTAAGACACTATTTACTTTTCCAGGTGGAAGGGTGATTTTTCTTTGTTGGTGATAAATCAACTTGAGTCAGTAGCTTGTTTTTCCCATCAAAATTTCCTGTTTTAACGGATAACTAGAATTTTCCCTTGTTATTAAGGCATTTTCATAGCTGAAAGCCTGATAATCATAATATCTAGAGCCTGAGACTTCTGACAATGGGATTGCTATCACAGATTGTGAAGAAAGTTTGATTACTTTCCATCTCCCATGTTGTGACTTCCACAAAGTACCCATGTGTTTTTCGAGTTACGTCAACACCATGAACATGTTCATGACTCAGATGAGCACAGCAGAAAGCATTACTTCTTGTAGACCCAAATTCTCTGCTGTTTCTCCTTTTTCTTTCAGATCTCAAGAACAGTAGCTAGTAGAAGTCGCAAACAATAGAAGGGCATGGTAAGTGCTTTTAATAGAAAAATATTGCAAACCAAGAACACAATAAGATGGGACTGCATGATGAATGTGTGGGGTTGGTAGTGTTTTCAGATTTTCGTATTGCTTCAAGCAAAAACGAAAATGCCCTGATTTAGTTGTAGGCATAAAAAGGCAGGTGAAGATGGGATATTATGGAATACTGACACGTAAGATTAAGACTCGTATCCGAATTCATATCGGATAAACAAACAATAATTGGGTATTGAAAATTTCAAATTTAACGAGTTCTAATGTCTCGGCATTCGCCAACTTAGAAAACAAATCGGTTACTGATACAAAATGAGCCTACGTAGACGGCACTAAGCCTACACCAATTGTGGGAACGTGCAGTCGTGCACTGATGTTTGCCTTAGAAATTTACGGCAGTGCCATATATATACATCCGGATCTAAAAAACGTGAGCATCACGATCCAAGCATATAAGATAACCGATCCAGAGGCGCAGATGTTTCTTGTTTACTTATTAACTGGCAAGGGTAATATTGTCAGAAGGAATAACAATCGAAAGAGTGTGCGTAGAATTAGGTAGCCAACCATATCGTGGTGACCTCCATAACTTCCACATCCATCAAATTTCAAATAAAGAAGAATTCAAAAACACCTATTATTTCATTTACATGTTCAAGCAAATATTCCCATTATTCACTGTTCACTAATGTTTTTATGAAATTGCTTCCATCTGCAGTTTTCTTTTTCTTTCTCAATTCTCATCTTCAGATAGAGATTGATGTATGTGTTGCTCTTGCAAACTATAAATCTTTTTTTCCTTTGCTTCTTTGTAAAACAAATCATCGGATTAGAAGAAGCAGTAGTGAAGTTAGGCAAACAGTTAGTAGTTCCCACGATTCCCTTTGTCTTTAAGCAAAGTTGTTAGATTCTTGGTCACCATCTTAAAACGCTACTTCACCAATCTTCCTTCTTCTTCAACTTATCTTTTTGTTTTTCTCCAACTGCTACTTCTTGTTCCTCTTCTCCCTTTCCATATTTATTCTTCAAATTTCACAATTTCTTATCACACCATAATCTTTTCGATATACACGCCTATTTGGAACTAGATGTTCTTGGCAGTTTTTTTAGTTGAATTTGGAGAACTCCAAACCATATTTTCAAGGTTGACGAGTTCTTGTTATTCAACGTTTGCATAAACAAGGAATTATAGAGTTTTGGAATTTGGGTTTACCTTTTTTTTAATAGGAAAGCAGTACTCAGAACTTTCTTCATTGTACCATAAGAGAATAAAGGTCTTATGTTTCGCCAGTCAACACTCATCACCCTTTTCTTACATTCAAATTCATGATCTCTTAATCCTCGATGAATACGCGGTATTATTTTCCACCGGACTCTCTATATGCTTCAGGTATTCCAGTATCATTCTCGTCTGGCTATCTACCAGGAGAAGCTCATACTTCTGTAAGCATTCGAAATGGATCAACCCGTGTCGCCCCATCAACTTTCTTGGTTAGAACAGCAATGAGGATATCCAGAGCAAGGTGGTTCGGATTCTTAAGAAGAGTTTTTCATTACCAGAACGGCTCAAGATCTGACCTTGGATCCAATCCTTTCAACTCTGCGCGCTGGATTGCTTTAGAGTTTCTAGTTTTGGTTGCTCAAATTAGCATGATAACAATCACTCTGTCAAATACCAAACAAGAGAAACCAGTTTGGCCACTTCGGATATGGATTGTTGGGTACGACGTCGGATGTCTCCTCAGTATACCATTGCTGTTCTGGCGTTATCGACATCGTTTTGTGGCCCAAGGAAGCCGCATTTCTGAAGCAGAACAGAGGAGCAATGAAGATCGGTACTTACCTATACTTTTATTTCTGTTTCATCGCTTTCCAACATTTTTATTATTGATTCCTAATCAGTAATCAGTGTTTTCTGTAACAGGAGCTCACATTTAATGAACAAGTCCCGAACTTTTCTCGAGCTGTTTTTT
>JAJJMC010018480.1:0-22780 GCA_023531435.1 Papaver californicum | reverse complement strand
TTTACAAATCAGTTTTTTTGATTTGGGTTAGTGTAATTATGCATTTCGCTGTTGACAAGCTATAGCTTGTATAGGCTCGCATGGTGTATGTGTTATAGCCTCTTTTCCAATCTTCTATGCTTTGATCCTTAAAAAATATCATATGAATATGTATATACTTTTAAACCCTGTGTAGATGAATTAGCAAATATTAATTTAGTTCATATGTTCATTAATTTTGCAAGTGAAGCTTCTAAGGGAAATCTTTGTTATATGAATAAAATGGTTTTGACATGTTCTATTTATGTTATAATGAATGAGTAGGAATCATTGCAGGGAAGGGATGATTGTAATAGCCGTAATTAGGCTGGAATACCCAGAAAACAGACCAGACTCTGCTGGATTTTCTTTCTAGTAAGTCGACTCTCTGAGTTTGATCCAACTCAGTTGAGCAAGACCAATTAGACCGAGTTAGATTAGCTGACTCGGCTAATCCATCTATCCCTTTTAACCTTTTGACCGTTAGTTGACTATCAACTGACCGTTAAGTGGACCATCAATTGACCATTAGTTTGACTCAGATCTTTTTGCTTCTGATATTTTGCATGGTGCTTAAAAAATAAAAAATAATAATAATGAATAAAAATATATATATAATTATTATTATTATTATAATTATAATAAATTAAATTAAATTATTATAGCTAGATAATTATTATCACAGCTTCAACAGATGAGAGAGGACATTCGCTGATCCACAAGCAGTTCTAAAAAGATAAATATATACTATCTTTTTTAATTTTTAATTTTCAATTATAATGTCAATTGTGTATCTTAAGTAGCAACGTAAATTTAAGAATGATTCTTAATTATCATCTTTAAATGATTCAATCATGATTTCTTTTAACTGCTCAAAAAGCATGAGCTTATTTGATTTGTAAACACAGCATCTGTATAATGAATTAGATCGTTAAATTTGTTCAACTAGTACCCATTGTATATATTTTACTTGAACTTTACAAACTGTCATACATTATGACTTGATCAATTGCTTTCAATAGCATCAGAATCACATGTGATATCATCTATGATAGAAACCTATTAATTTAATATGATGTATTCTTAGTCTGCACAAATTCCAATTTATTTGATTATATTTAAGAGTGGTATGCAACAAAAAGCATGAAGATCATTTTTAGCTTGTACTCATTTAATATCATGAAATACTTAAGACATTTTTATGAAATGTGAAGATATCTATAAAGGCACTTCAGAGATGCGCCAGTCATGCGTTAATGATGCACTGGGGGGCATGCTATAAAGAAACCAAATTTTTAGCTGTGAAATGAGCTAAATACTGCGAGCTAATTAGGTATTTCATTTTAATAATTTACTAGCGCTAAATAGATATAATACTTTTCGCCACTTTGTGATATATGTCTTGTACTTCTTAACATAAAGCAACAATTAATTGATACTTCATATAAGCCATGTATTACTGGTGCTTTCACTACTTCAAGCGTATCATGGAAACGTTCATGGAAACGTTCTTTGGAAACGTTCATGGAAACGTTCATGGAAAACTTGACTCAAAATGAGCCGTTGAGAAATGATACTTCAAATGGCTTATACTTCACACGAATAATATTCACTAAATACTTCAATTTATTTCGGACTTCTCATATTAATTCGAAGGCGATACTTCTCATACTAAATATGAGTTATGATAAGAATTTTCATTCGATATCTCTTATACTTCATGCGGCAATCTAAATGCTTCTTCGGGAATTATCATTCAAAAATAGGGATTTCTCATTTCTTCCGGATATTCCTCATCTCTTATTTAAAATACTTTTCATATTCTTCTATATATACTTCTCATGTATACAGAAGAATATGAGATATATCTTAAATAAGAAGTGAGAAATGAGAAATATCCGGATAACTCTCAAATTCACTTTTTATATTCCTCTATATATACCTCTCATGTATACTTCTCAAGAATAATTCTCCATTCAGAAGGCGTTATCTTTGGAAGGCAAAAAATCTATGGATTGCACACTAATTTTCTCCATGCCCGAGAAAGTTAAGTGTGTGTTCTTGAGTACTCCGTGGCTGGAGGGAAATTTATGGGCCGCACAATAATTTTCTCCATGCCCGAGAAAATTAAGCATATGTTCCTGAGTGTTCCGTAGCTGGAGACAAATTTGGGACCGCATCCAAATTTCCTCCTAACCAGAGAAAAGATGGATGCGTTATATTCCCATGACATGACTCCGTGGAAGGAGGTAAAATTCCAAATTGTAATGTATATACAAACAATTGGGATCACCTTGTAGCTTACTCCTGGCCCGAGTGAGACTCCTATGTGTTGGGTTCCCGAATTACATGACTCCGTGGAAGGAGGTGCTCTCTGGCACAAAATTCCATAATATTAACCCAGGGTACAAAAGAACCTTGCGGTTGAAAACTAACAATTAGTATATATATTTGTATACAAAATTTTGTTTTGCAGGGACAAAAATACAACATAACATGAATATGCATAAGCAACATCAACCACCACATTATGATTCGGACGAGACGTGAAGTAGTTTTCTTAACATTATTCTTCGAACAACTCTCAAGAAAAGGGGGCATGTTGTAAGTACCAAAAATCCGCTCCAATACGTGGCAGCAACGACAACAAAGCTCATCATTCCCGCTACCAATGATGTCCCGCTACACAAGTCCGGACCGTACTCAAATTCCGGTGCACAGCCAAGTCCGTAACAAGGACCGTACTCAGAGTTCGGAGCACAGCTAGTCCGTAGTATGGACCGCATCATTTGGAGCTTTTTTACTTCCATTTATAAGGAAATAGAGGAGAACAGAGGGGGGGGGGTGCTTGGGCTCTGAAACTTCTCTCACGAAAAACACCAGAGCTCCAATGGAGCTTTTTGTATCTGTAACCCATAAACTGATCAATAATAACCCTTCAATTTCAGTACCCGTGCATGTAGGCTATTCATAGCCGAACCACGTTAAATCGCTGTGTTCAATTTCTTCTTTTTGCTTTGATAATTTTGTTGCTGATCTGTGGTTGTTTTTGCTGATGAGAATTTTGGCATAAACACAACTAAAGAAGAAGGGGAATTTAATGATCTCCTAAATTCTCTAGGTGATCCACCAACACTAATACAACATATTGATAAAATGGTTCGCAATAATAACCCTAGTTATTTAACTAAAACTGGATATGTATGGATGATGAAACAAGAATCACTAGGTCGGGGATTGCAAATATATTTGGAAGAGGTATGTCCCAAAGAAGGCACAATTTGTCTCCTGGCTTGTGGTTCATAATGTAATCCCCACTATTGACAACCTGCTCAAGAGAGGATGCAACATTTACCTTACCCATTACTAGGTTTGTCAATCCCAATCCGAAATCCGATAACCGTTTTTGAAAATTCGAGATCCTATAGGATATTATCCGATATAGCGGATATCGGATGTCGGAAACGGATATTGTATCGAATATTTTCGTGTTATCGAAATGGAACCGGATGAGCCAGTATCCGTTCCGATAATATCCGATACCGATAGCATATAAGGACCAATGTTCCGTTTATACCCATTCACTTCTGCATTCCCGTTCATTTCTTCATTCACATCTCTACTCTCCAGTATGACCAGTCTCCATTCATATCTTCTTCTTCTGAATCTTCTTTTTCTTCCCATTAATTCGTCTCGTACTCTCAGTTACCACCACCATCTCATCATCTCTTCTATAGTTTTCCCTCTACCAGGAGTGAACCAATGAATCAGTTATTAGAAAACTAGGGTTTCTTTTCAATTTAGGGTTTTTGTTTAATTGTTCAAATCAGTGTTAGGTTATTCTTCAGTTGTTCAATTTAGGGTTTCTTTTACTGAAAATTCTACTGTTCAAATGTCTATATTTCACTGCTACCATTTTATTCAAAATGGAAGTTTTGGCATAAACACCATACTGACTCTTGTTTTCAGTTTGTTAAAGAAGAGACAAATATGAATTGGAATTGGACTTCAATTAGTTACCATGTAGGTGCTCTTTCTTTCCTCTGAATTGGACTTCAATTAGTTACCATGGGTATGGCAACAAGGTCCGCCGACTTGAGGTAGTGTGTTTTTGTGATAACATGGACTCTGAATTTGATTAATTTCCCTTAATGAGGTAAATGACAGAAATAGGATGTTTACTGGGTTGTACTAGATCTTTGACTATATTCAGGTAGAGGCGAGTGTAGTTCATATCATGAAAGCACTGGAAAGCCATCCTTCAGCTGCCCAGAGTTTGATTGAAGATGAATCACTTCAATTATTATTTCAGATGGTTGCAACTGGGTCTCTTACTGTTTTTGCTCGATTCAGGGAGGGTATTGTTCCATTGCATACTATTCAGCTCCATCGACATGCCATGCAGGTAAATGGTACATGTTTTTCTACTTTCTACTAGGGAAGTGTAATAAAGAATTCTATCTCCATTTTACATTGCTAACATCTAAAGAAATTTATACTTAATAGTAGATCCTTTAATGGATAATAAAAGGATTATAATGACCTATCCGTTCATTTACAGATAGTCATCCTTCTTTTGGTCAATGATAATAGGAGCACAGTAAAATATATACGCAAACATCATTTGGTATGCCATCTACATTTTAAGAATTTGTTTCTTCAGCGTCTGGATGGACATCTTAGTTATCTGTTTCTTAGGGATATAAACCACTATATGGTTAAAAAATGTGTATATTCTTACCCTGGTTTGAAATGCTGATCACTATAAGCAACTTTGGTCCACTCTTTGGTGTGAGTTACTTTGAACCTTATGTTATCATTCTATACAGATCATCATGTGGCCATTTACAATATATCACTTTAATATTATGGGAACTATTCGAACCTTCAGTTGATCAATGTCGTTGTTTGTCTGTTTCAACTATTATGATCAAATATATGTGTTGGTATTCTTTCCACGTAAAAGTTCTTTTAACCGATGTTAAGGATTTCACACCTGAGACTGGAGACTCTACTTACACTATGGGTATTATGGACTTGTTGCTTGAATATGTAGAATTGTCATTCAGACATGGTAAGTATCCGGTTCCTTGCTCATATGATCTAGTGTTTGTTGCATTTATAGTGAGCATTAGCTTTAGTATCAATCTGGGTTGTCACTGATTTTCTAATCCTTCATTTTTATTCTTTGAAGCTGGGGGGATCAGCCTCAGGGAGGATATACATAACGCTCATGGCTATCAATATCTTGTTCAATTTGCCTTGGTACTATCAGGATTGCAGAAAAAAAACCCAAGGCATTCAGTATTCAAATTCCAAGCGTTCTTCTGAGGAATCTTTTGTTCCTGATAGTTCACATATATCACATAATGTTGGAAAACAAGATTCTACAGTCAGAGTGGACACCTCACCGCAACATCTTTCCCCCTCGCTGTCCAGGTTGCTTGATGTTCTTGTTAATCTCTCACAAACAGGTCCCACTGAGATGATAGGAAGCAAAGGGTTCAAATCTGTTTATAACAAGGCTGGTGCCCATGGAAGTAGTCGTACACTATCTTCTGATAGGATTGGAGATGAAAGCTGGGAGAAGGACAGTGCCAAAGTCAAAGATCTTGAAGCAATCCAGATGTTGCAGAACATATTTCTGAAGGTTGATAGAATAGATGTGCATGCTGAAGTATTAAATAGAATGTTCAAGCTATTTTCAAGTCATATCGAGAACTATAAGTTGTGTCAACAATTATGAACAGTGCCTCTCTTCATCTTAAACATGTCAGGCTTTCCTTCTTCATTAATTTGTGTGTGATTTCTATGTGTTTGAACTGAATTATGAACTGGAAATGCATAAATGAACTAAAATTTGAACTGAAAAACAGGTTTATAAGATTTCTATCAGCTATCGGATATCTATCGGATAATATCCGATATCCGATAAGCTTATCGAAACGGAATCGGAATTGAATATTAAGATTCCGTCGGAACTTATCGGATATCGGGTATCCGATAAGGCTTATCGGAAACGGAAACGGAACCGGCTGAGCCAGTTTCCGTTTCGATAGCATCCATTGACAGCCCTACCCATTACAGTCTGTGTATAGGGGTAGATGAGAATGTTGACCATGTACTACTTCATTGTAGTTTCTCAATGGTTGTTTGGAACTATTTTGTGGCTAGAATAAATTCTACTTGGATTCATAAGACTATAATTCGACAATAACTTGCAAACTGGCACTCTTTTAAAGGGAAAAAGATAACAAAGGAAAGTATGGCATAAACTTCCATTTACAATGATTGATGCTCTTTGGAAAGATAAGAAGAAGAGAGTGATAGCACAATAAAGGCATATGCAAGAAGCAATGATCATAATTGAAGTCAACTAAAAAAATTTACCCATGGGGATTTCTAAAAAATTGGTCCAGTGGTTAAACATTTAGAGCCTAAGTCATGAGTTGGGAGGCGGTCATGGATTGTAACTGGGGAATTTTAGGCTCTGGCCAAAAAAAATATTTATTCACAAGCCCAAAAAATTTACGGGTTACCGTGAGACCCATATTTTTCTAAAATTACAAAAAAAAAAGAAAAGTAACAAATTACCCCAGCGTTATTTGGGTAGTTTCATTAACTACCTGAAATTGTAGTTTCATTAACTCCCAACACATTCAATACCATTGATTCATTTCTATTTTCAGATACATTTTCGAACTGATATTTAAGAGAAATTTCATTCTCAAACTTAATCATTCAATTATTCGAAAACCCTAGAAACCAATTATAGTCCTTCATTATTTCAAATAATGGAGGAATCAACATCATAAAAATCAATTAAGAAGAAACGAGTTAGTAAACAAAGTGAATCAGGTAAGACACCCTAGTTTAATATCTTTTATTCTTCTATGCATACCTCTTTTCTAATAGATTTTATTTTGTTTCTATAAAAAACTTTTTGTTTTAATTTTTATTATACCCGTTGTTGATGACCTAGAAGAAAAAGTAGAGGAATCGAAGTTAAGCAAAATAAAACCAATAAAGTTTCTAGTCAGAGATATTTATTTTGTTTCTTCAATTTTTAGTTTTCTTTTCGATTTTAGCTTTGTTTCTTCAGTTTTTTGTTTTCCTTCAAAAAAAAATTTCAATTTTAACTTTGCTTTGTAACTGTTGATAATGACACAAAATAAGAAAATGAAGAAAGTGATGGTGACTAATGTTAAAGGAGATGAGAACAAATAAAAGGAATGACATGCTAAGGATGCTAAGAAGCGAAATAAACACTTTTATATGTTACACATAACACTAATCATGTGTGAAAATTTAATTTACAAGCATAAGAGTCTGGTAGGTTATGCATCAGTTTAATATGGATGCATAACTTGTTCATCAATATTTAACTGGTGCATAACAGGTTATGCATATGAAAGTTTTGTATAACTTGTCATGCAGATCAAAAGTAACTGCATAACTTGTTATGCAACAATTTTAACTGGTGCTTAACAACTTATACATATCAAAGTAACTGCATAACATGTTAGATTTCTCAACTAAGTAATGTGAACCTTAAAATTAAAGTAACTGCATAAAGTTTTGTTTCATTGCGTTGAAGATTCTGAACCAACACCAACATCATTGAGGAAGCAACAGAGATCAAAGAATCATACATCGCCGTATTTAACTAAACATGAAGCATCTGGTGTGAAGAAGAAACCAATGAAAGCTACACCAGTGATAGTAATTGAGGAAGAAGATGAATCATAGGAGAATGAAGAAGATGAGCCAAAGGATAATGAAGAAGTTGATTAACCAAAGGATGATGTACAAGTTGAATCATAGAATGATAAACAAGATGAATCAGAGGATAATGAACAAGTTGAATCGGATTGTGATATGTATAAAGAAGCTGAGCAATTAATAAAACAAGCATTTGTTGGAGAATTGCTAATATTTTAGATACAGTTGTTCATGCACCCATAGAGCATCTAAAGAAGTTGACAGGCAAGAAGAAACAAAAAAACTTGAGAAGTATATGATGAAGAAAAAGATGGATCTCAGTAAGATTTACTTATGTCTTTGTATGATTCTTTCATGTGATTATCTTGATGTTAATTTGATTTTTTAATATTAGTTTTGGTTTGTTGAAGCCAAGCAAGCTGAGAAAAAAAATGGAAAAGAAAAAGAGGTGAATACAAAGGGAAAAAATCTATGATCATGAATGAACAAATCGAGGATTTAACAGATAATGAAGGTATGTTGCATTGTTATCTATAATTAACTTGTTTTTTTGTTAGCTATATAAGAGAGGATCCATAACAGGTTATATAGATTACATAAAAGATGCATAACAGGTTATGCAGCAATCTGAAATAAGTTCCATTAGTTATGCATCCAATTTTATTTGTTATGTAGTTAAACCTAAAGATGGAAGACAAGGTTCTCATAGTTCACAAGAGTTGTTTTCTTTTTGTCAAGGATAAAAAGTCCATGGGGTTTTGGGACAATGGAGTTAAATATGTTGAAGGTGCCTCCATTTTGGAATATCATTAACTGGTTATCTGAAATCACAACTGACTTGGATATCAATCTGAAACCCACTCACAGACCAAATCATTGAGTCTTTTTACCATGAAGATATCAATCAGCATTCTTTCAAACTATCCAAAGACAAAACGATAGAGTCAACAACTAGTGAACTTGTTGTAATATTTTAGATGCCAAGAATTAAAGGTAACATAGGATATGAGATTCTGAATTTAAGGAATGGGATAGACATGATTCAGAAACTTGACATCGTCAAAAAAAAAAATTACCAGCAAAGTGAAGAAAAATAGACGGAGTAAAGTTGAAGATGCACCAGTTAACAATATTTTGGATAGAGGATAATGAAGTTGTGCTAATTAAAAAACTTCGTGAGAAAGGTCAAGAAAAGAAGGTTGTGTCCCTTGTTTGCCTTTACATACTTGTCGTGTTGTTTTTCTGTCGATAAATGGGAGATTTGTTAGATGTCAAATACATGGGTTTAATCTTTGTTAATAAATAAGAAAAACGTAACCTCAGAAATTGCAGTGGATGCACTGTATACTTATTGGTAAGTTATCTTACTTAGTTGTTTCATCTTTGTTAACAAATATTATTTATAAAACTTATTAAAAAAAAATTACAGCTTTAGTTAGATGGATACTTCAATTTAGAGGGTACTAAGAAATTTCTAGATGCTACACCAAGAACTGCAAGGTGGAGCTTGGGAGCAATGCAGAAAGCAATGAAGAAAAAGATTGTTGCATATTTAGAGGTATTTGTTATGCATCAAGTTATGTTATTGTTATGAATAAATATGGCAAAAACATGTATGCATAAAATATTATGCAGTAGTAAAAAATGGATGTATAACCTGTTACGCAGTGGTCAAATATGGCTGGATAACAGGTTATGCATCAACTTATATCTGCATAACCTATTATGCATCCATTTATGTCTGGTTATGTTTCCATGATAACAGGTTATGCATTAACTTATGTCTACATAACCTGTTATATATCCACATTTAAAATGATACGCATCCCCTTATGAATGTTATGAATCATACTACAGTTGCATGATAACCTCAAAGATGAATACATAGAAATAATGTTAGAACTTTCGAACTTAGAGCAGTAAGAACGAAGCATCAACTATTCAGTGTAGTTGCAATGCTAATTGAAGAGAACATGGATGAGACTAAAGAAGCATTTAATAAGGTGTTGCAGGATATTGAAGAAGCAGAAAAAAGTTCGGAAGTGAAACAGGTAAAAATACTAGAAAATATGTTGAAAGAGAAGAAACAGAGTCTAGAAACACAGATAAAGAATATGGGATAATTAAACTATGACATACATGAATTTGTTCCATGTATCAGGGATAAAGTCGCAGGTGGTATCTTCAGGTGATTCAAGCGTTCCAATTGGTGAAAACTTGCCAAGGAATGAGACAATTGTTGATGTGACATCTTCAATTGAAGCACCTACCCAAGAGTTTATTCCAGAATTGATAAGTCTTGGAGACAGTAAAGAAAAAACTTTGAGTCAAGGACGCCAATCATCACCTTTTAAGTTCATTTAGTTTAAAAAGTCTATGAGTCTTGTTGACGATAAAGAAACAAACATGCAAGAGGAAGAGCAAACAAATCCAATCGTACCAACAACTTAGGTAAGAATTGAAGCGCGTGAAAAGGAGTTCTTGGTTGACGTTACAGTTGTTGATGTGTCATTCTTCGGTTGAAGAACTTACCCAACATCCTATTGAAGAAGTGATAAATCTTGGAGATGGTGAAGACCAAACTGCAAGTCAACTTGAAACACAAGAAAAAAATGGAGAAGTTGTAGATACCACCAACTTATTTGATCTGCATATTACACCAACTCCACCCGTTTTTGTTCAGAAAGATATGAGATACCAAAAAATGAGCAAACTTTTGAGTAAAATGTTGACAAAGAGATGGCCCAAGACGTCTTGAAGTACCTCGAAGACGATCCCTTAACTCCAACTTTACCTGCTGAAACTGAAAAATATCAAAAGAAAGCAGCAAATGGAGGTGGAAAGAAGGAAAACAAACAAGCATGGTACAACATCTTTGAAAAATTCTAGTTGCATAACATATTATGTTATATGTAAAATTTGTCATGCATCTTTTA
This sequence comes from Papaver californicum, assembly GCA_023531435.1. NCBI lineage: Eukaryota > Viridiplantae > Streptophyta > Magnoliopsida > Ranunculales > Papaveraceae > Papaver > Papaver californicum. The sequence goes on along the minus strand of JAJJMC010018480.1, from coordinate 12,104 downwards.
TGTCGATTGCATAACAGATTATGCATCTTGTTTGAACAATTTCTCATGTCTTATTTTCCCAACCATTATATATATATATATATATGATTTGAACTTTTAATATTTGATACATGTATTATAAAAAAAATGGAGATTATGTGGTTATGTTTGGTTATGTTTATCTGTAGGAAGAAAGAAAATTGACTCCAAAGAAAGATGTGCCTGGGGAAGAAGAAGAAGGAAAATCGTACTCAAAATTAAGCAAAAACAGAAGGAAAATGCCGTAGAAATTAACGAGAACAGATGCATATTGAAAATAGGAACAGGTAAAAATGAGTAGTAGAGTTAAAAGAATCAAGCAAATGACAACCAAAAATGAAAGGAAAGCGAATACAATCATCGCAGATTGTGACCTAGGGAAGAAGAAAAAGGGCGAGGAAGTTGATACACAAACCACTTCTAAAGATGAGGATGAGAGCAAAGTTGATGCACAAAGCACTTCCACTACCAACTTGTTTATGCCTCTTCCAAAGCTTGATGAAATGAAATGTTTTCAAAACTACAGAAACTGATCAAACCATATGAGATGCTCGTATATGAGACCTACTTTAATAATTCCAACAACTTGTAAATGCAACAACTTAGAAGAAGAAAAATAAAAATAAACGCTAATAACTTGTAAAAAATAAACTTTGTTTTTCTTGCAGAAATTCTGCTTCGAAAGGCTATAAGGGAGAAGGAGATGAAGACCCATACCGTTGGGACATTACAATTTATTGAGACACAATTAAGCAGCTGGACAATGATTACCCGGAAGGTGAGATGATCCGCTTCTACTGTTATATGTTGTTCCGGAAGCGACAAGATGAATTGATGAATGAGAGTTACGTACAACTAGAAATACAAAGAGGTGGCATTTATGAAGCCAGATTCTTGGGTTAGTTTAAAAAATATGCATATATCTCTTCCACTTTGTTTATTATACAATGTGCTACTTCATTGCAGAAAATATAAATTTGATTGCATAATATTTGTTTTTGCAGTTCTTTGTTAGAAATAATATTTCAGATGGGATTGAAATATATGTTAAAAAATTCATCTTGAATCTCCTTAAAGAAGTGGAGAAATTGTATACCAATGAGTTTGATCAAAAATGAGAGAGTGCTGATAAACACTGGACTCTGCTAGAATATGACTTTTCAAAAGGAGGTGAGTGGAGGATCTTTAACTGTTTTCCATCTGCATTGGTTTCATGCAAGAAACAAGAAATTAAGATGGAAAATGATTGCATGCCATATCTTATCAAAAGATATTAAGAAATCCTAAAACTACCATCAAAATTCGGCATACATATAGAAAAGGTTGTATGTGGAACTATTCATCATGACAAGAAGATTCTTAAAGAAGGTACTTATCCGGACTGCCTGATCTTTGTATGCTACTACATGAATTAGAGGATGAATTTAGGAGGAAAAATAAAAATGCAGGTGTTGGAACCGGAAGAAGCAATACATAAAGTCAACCAAAAGAGAGTCAAAATAACAATCAAAGTGCTTCCATATGGTATAAACAGCTGAGACATAGAGTCCAACGAAGACTTATTTAATGAAATAGATAATATCATGCCTTGATTATATAATGTGTTAGTAAATCCTTGGAAATTAGTAGTTAGTAAAAACTTATGTCAGTTCACATTAATTCGTAACAAAACTTGTTTGAATGACTTATATTAATATTATGATGTTTATAAAGCTTGTTTGAGTTCACTTGTATATTTATGATTGTATATGCGTAATATTATTAAGTTCCATAACATGTTATGCAGTCTACAAAAATTCGCATAACAGGCTATGCAGCCACTGAAAGGCGTGTATAACACGTCATACAACATATAAAAGAATGCATAATATGTTATTCATTCTTTCAAAAGGCTGCATAACAGGTTATGCAGCCAACTGTAAGCTGCATAACAGTTTCTGTAAAAAAAACACAGAACATAAGAAGTACTTGTTCATAAAATCATGTATAAATAACGTAAGAGTAAGTAATAAGTCTTACAATTAGAAGTAACAAGAGTAAATTAATTTCTCATCGTCAACAAAAAACTAAAAAGTACGAAAAAATGTGAATTAACTTTGAATGAAAAAGTAATAGAACATTTTTTAGTCTGAAACTATTTGCTTAGCCATCTTCGGCGGATTTCTTAGGCGATCTCGGCGGTTTCTTATACAGATGGAAATTGGCAGGCTTTGTACAAGTTTGCTTGTTATGATGACCACTATCACCATAATTACCACAACACATAGCTCTCCTAGGAAGTTTCTCATAACTACTCAAATGTTTATTAGCTGGTGGTCGCCCTGGTGGCCTCCTAATATTAGGTGCATTGATAATGCCTCGTCCTTCATAAACTTCAGGCTTGTTGTAGTTCAGAATAAAGTAAATCGTGTGGCTATAGGAATTATTTAGTACACGTAATGAAACAATGATCAAAAATAGCATATGGATTAGATCTAGACATTATTATAGAAGCAAAAACATGAACACATGGGAAACCGTATACACGCCATCTCTGACAAGTACATGTCCTGCGCTCCATATTAACACATTGAGAACTCTCACTGCCATCAACTTCATAAACATGAACATCATATTGAATTACCAGGTAGTTTATACCCTCATCAACAAGAATTCATCTTAACTTCATTCTTTGGTGTGAGTATTCTGTCGAAACTAAAACAAGTGTTTCTCCTTGTTGACATCACCTACATCACCTTCTTCCGTACCTGACCAAAAAAAGCAGTAGCAAGCAGCTTCTTGTGATGCCTAATCCAACTATTGAAAGATTCAACAAGACTCAAAGTTGTCCTCCCATACCTAAAACCCTGAAAAATAGGCATTTAACCAGCTCTCGCATGGAATGGCTTCAATATAATTTGCAAACCATCCGCAACCAAGACCCCTAATTGTTATTATAACAGTTTGGCAGCCTTTAGGACTTAGAGCGTAAGTAGCAGCTTAAAAAACATCAACAATGGAACCATACCTATTATCAGAAGCATTAATTGGTAAGTTTTGCTTAAGATGATAATATCAATAGTTATGGAAAGACCCAAGAAAAACAATAGAAATGATGCCTTTATTCCTTCCCCACGATCAGATAAAAATGTGATTGGATAATCATTATCAACTTGCTTCAAATTATTCAACTGTTCCTAGTTATCATTATCTTCACTAGGGACTAAGGCCATGACTAAGGGAAAAAACTTTGCACATAAAAAAAAAACATGTTTCAGGAATAAATAAAATAAATAGTTGTAAAAAAGACTGCATAATGGAGTATGCATCTAACATAACTGTTGCATAACGTATTATGTTGATTAAAAACTGTCTTGTAATGTATTATGCAACTATAAATAATTTGCATAACGTATTATGCAGCCACCTTAAAAACAAAAAGATGCAAATACATACCTTGTTCATAGTTGATACTAGAAGAATCCATGAGGCATCCTTTAAATCTCCATATCATAAAAGTCACATCTAAATAAATTAATGGACGAAGGAAATGTTAACCATGAATACTCGCCTCCAAAGAAATAAAAAGCCGCACAAACTGGTTATTGCGTTAATCATCTTGGAAATCAATGAAATTACCCTCGTTGGTACTGCAAAAAGCATGTACATACTACACCATATGTGAAATAGACATGACATCATCACCAAAAATATCTTCATACACTTTCTCTCCAACACTGGAAGCTTGATAATATTTCACATGGATACCATATGAGTTTTAACCATTTTTAACAAATTAGAAGCTTTGAAACTTAGATCACTTCTGATATCGTCCTTGATCAAACTAGAAACAAAAATACTACTGAGTTTGTGATGGAGCCTTTTATATTCCAATCCATAGTTATGACTATTAACATAATTCTTAACCTTGAGCATCCTGTTTTCATCATCAATAACGACAACCCTAAACTTCCAAAGGAAAGTTTCTTTTGTGCACTTTCCAGAGAACCTACTAGGTTCATTCTTGGTAACAAGAAGATTATAGTCAGACTTAACCTCATATTTCTTCACTGCAATCTGTACTTCTGTTATACCTAAAAAAAAAACTTTACCGACTTCACCAAGTATTGTAACCCAACCATCAGATCTAAGATTCTTGGTAACAGGCAAAGACCTATCCTCATGGAAACATACCACAACTTCTCAGGTTCAGTAACACGACTACTAGTAGAAGATCAACTACTACTACTTGAAGCATTGCAGCCAACTTAAACAACCAAATCAAAAAAAAATCTGACCTTTACAATAACAGTGAGCTGCAAACCATACATCAAAGTAAAACATCAAAATCTACACGAACAAACTTGGTTCCGTCGTTAAAAGAGAAATTGATATGATGAGGAAATAAATGAGTCCACTTCTAGCAAATAATTGCCTTCAACAACTCCAGAGTTATGTTGATATCAAATGGTGAGATAAAAATTCATTCAAATAATAATATACAGTCAGTGAACTAATTAAAAACATGTTCAACCTACATTACGGAGATAATAAAAATGTTATGCAGCAAACTGAAAATATAACTTATCAATAATTCTATAACGAAATTACAACTTAAACGAATTCATTCAATCTAAAATTTAATTGAAAATCAAATAAGAAATCTCAAAGTGGAAAAAAAGATATACATTGATTTAACTGATTTGAATCTTACCTGAAATTGATATTGTAGCTGCTCGAAAAATCGATTCAACAAAGAACCTAACAAATCAAAAATTAGGAAAAAAATCAGAACAAAAACAAAGCTAAAATCACTTCTTAGCTAGCAGAGATCCTTACATGAAAAAAATTAGCTAAAAAATCTTTTAAATATGCTTAAATTTTTTTTTACAAAGAATGTAGATAGAATCAAGTAAAAAAAACGAAAAGGATAAAGATGAGAATAGAAACAAACAAACCTCTAGAAAGAATTTACGTTCATGAAATAACTAAATCCCCCTCTCAGCTCCTCCAGTTTGATAACAACATCAACTATTCCTCGCAGAGAAGAAGAAGAAACATAAACTCGAAATATAAGTATGAAAGGTTACTTTGGGAATAATGACTAAGCGAAAACATAATTTTAAAAAATATGAAACGTGAGAAATATTCACCGAGAAGATAGGTGTGCGCGTGAATGTATGGATGAAAGAAGTTAAAAGAATAGTCCTGACTGTAGTTTTTATTTATAACTAACTATTAAAGTTGTCTACTGGACTTAAAATTTTGTATCTCCCCATTATATTTTCTTTTTTTTCTCTTTTTCAATAAATATAAACATTATTATAGTAAAAAAAAAATAATCGGGCTTCCAAAATTTAGAAACTTAAAATCTATGGCACGTAGTGAAGTTATCTTTTATCCATCCATATGTACCAATTTAGGACGGTCAGGACACTCTCTGATCAAAATGAATACTTTAAGTCACCATTAAATTCTTATTTAATAATTATTGAAAGAAATACCAGCTGGGGACTTGATCCCGCATAGCTCTGATGATGCAATGCCAACAAGAGGCAGTCCCATTATGTAGGGGCTCACTCGCCCATGCCCCCTCGTGCATTGCTTCAACCAGGATCTGGAAACCCCCGGATAAAACGTGGGTTCATGTCTTTAGTTCGGGAGATTTTTAGTTGTGTGAGATCCAAAGTCTTCCCGTCATCATGCTATAATAATAGAATAATAAGAGATATTCTCTTTCCACGACAAATTCTTAAAGCATCACCATCAGTACCTAGTATTTTGGCATTATATGGGATGCTTTAAGCCTTAACGTTCTTAATTTTAATGAAAGCCGCCAAGAACTGATAAAAAAGAGAATGATATTTGTAGTTTCACTATAGTAGATTAATTAGGTATAGCTGTATGGAAGCACAAACCCTATTAGGAAAAACCAAAATCAGTAGCCAATCGCGGTGGTGTATGGCAAAAGCTAGGTATACATAAAATGCTATAAATAAGTTTACATTTAGCTTTAGCATAAAGGTGCTCGTAATGTTCAACAACGATCGGACTCCCAATGTTCGAGTAATAGCATACGGTTTTGGGTTCTAGCGCCAAAATATAGTGCAATTTTTTAGCTATATATGTCAAACCATCTAAGTTTAATCCAACATAAAGCTGATAGAACAAATAATCAAATCATAAAGACGTAAATAACATATCATATACGTGGTTTGATATATATGTATTCACGGGAAAATAAGTGAATGTTCTTTATTAGATAAAGAGTCATAAAAATTATGGGCTAAACCGTTTCCAATCTTTAAGTTCAAGAACACTTTCAAAACCTTAGCTTACTATCTCTTACCAAAAAATATTCAATCCCCTTCTAATTTGAATTTATAGACAGAACCACTGATATAATTAAAATTACAGTGTTACGTACGTATGTACATCCTGATTTTATGTATCTTCATCGGAGATTTAGGGTCTGATCTCAGCTATTTCATCCCCGATGAATCTTTTTACTTCCCCCAATCGAGATTTGTCTCGCTAGTGTCCAATTGATCGGATCCCATGATGCTCTAACTCTTTTGTTCCTCTTCTTTTTCCTTCACCAGTTGCATTATGTGTCTTGTTTTCTATTTCAAACTTGGTCGTTCATCTTCACATATGTTTTCCACGTTTCTTCATCTCTTGCCTAGGTGGTAGACATCTTGGGTTAGGCGTAAAAAGTTTAACTTTGATTCAGTGTTTTTTCTTCCCTGCTTCTGTAGTTTTTGCTTTGAAATACCTCTACGTGTCCCTTGGATATTTTGGATTCATACAACTTATAAACTATTAAAAATATTAATAGAAGTTATACTTGAGCATTGGAAAGACAAGAGCAGATAATACTCTGAAACTCCCTATAATAAACTCCATCAAAGACTGAAAACTCCTAAATTCTCCCAAACTTTTTAGACTCTCTTACACTCCCCAGGAACTTAAGTACACTAAAATCCCCCAAATTCTCATCCGACTAACCCTTTTAAAAAAAAAATCCATGAAAAATTAAATAATAATAAAAAAAGACAAGAATAAAAAGAGAGAGAAAACAAAATCTCTTGAGACCATGTCCGACAAAAGATGGGAAAAATTAAATCCTATAAGAAATGGAATATCCAAAAACTCATATTCCCCCGCCCCTAATTAGTTTCTGCTAGGAAAATAAGAGTACAAAGGTGCTACAGAGAGATTACATTTAAGCGTGTTCGTATATTATATTTAAGCATGTTAATAGAGAGATAAATTTTACTGTATGTTTTATATCTAAGTACGTTGTGCATTTACATAAGGGTGTTACATTACTTTTCATGTTAGACCGGATTTCCTAAAAAATACGAAAAGTTTAGACATTAGTTATTTCAAATTTAAATAGTTATTCTTAAGGGCCTGTTTAGGCCTTCTATCTTTTTGTAATTTTTAAAGTTATTAATTAAAATTTTTGACTGGGAAAAAAATTAAAAATAAGAAGGGTATAAGGAGAGTAAACACAATGGACTGTGTGACTATTATCTCCACTATACCCTTTGGATCTAGGTTTAGGGAGTGGTCAGTGTGGGACTATTATCTCCACTATGCCCCCTCCACGTATAGGGCTCTTTAAGTCCTCTATATCGTGGACCTCTGTACGGGTATATGGGTAGCCCTGTGGGCTTATCCTCATTCTTACTCTCATACGGGCCTAACTCTAATACCATGATAGAATATGGACATCTAACTCAAAGCCAATTGACAATGACTGGAGTGGCTCCTTCAACTTATATTTTGGATCTAGGCTTAGGAAGTGGTCAATATGGGACTATTATCTTCACTAGCATAAACCCTATCAGGAAAAACAAAGTCTTTAGACAATATAACCCCTTTTGGGGAAGAGAGTGAATTAGTCTTTTAAAGCACATACCCGATCAATATGTTCTATTAATATTTACGAAATTGTGAAATGGTTTCCCAATGGAGAATTGATCACTTCCTAAGCCTAGATCCAAAATATAAGTTGAAGGAGTCACTCCATTTATTATCAATTGGATTTGAGTTGGATGTCCGTGCTTCCTCAACTAAATAACTAGATATGTGATGGATGGAAGTCAATTCAACTTTCAATCTTGAAAATATAAATTTAAATCTGAGACCGGTAACAACATCAAAGACCTTGTAAATCACACTCTATTCATACCCAAAATAAGGTTGTGGCTTCTTGTCATAAAATAAAAATAAAATAAATTAAGGTCTCAAAAATAGTAGCACACTGTTACATCAAAATATTCTACTTCAAAAAAAGAAAAAAATCAAATCAAAATATTCTTTTTAAAGCATCAACCCAAATCTAGCTGCTATATTCATCAATTGATCACGAAGTTGCTCTTCCGTCATCCTCGCCCCTTCCTTTACCTTCAAAAAGGCATACAAATAAATGGGGAATCTTACTTAGAATCCGATTTCCTCCTCTCTCTCCTCAAAACTTATACTAATACATATTGGTGAATATTAGATTCTTGCTTACGTATATGTATTGTGTGTAACTCTTAAGATTGTAGATTCGCATGCAGAGGTGAAAAATATAAAAGTAAAAAGGAGCATTTTAAGTTTTAGCAACACTCAACTAGTTTATTATGAAGCCTGAAATTAAACTAATACATTACATTACTTGGTGACATAGTAGCAAATACCGCTACAAATACTTGATTTATTCCACGTACCAATATTTTATTATCAGAAGAAAAAAAACGAGACGCATTTATCTAAATTTAGCAACACACTAAAACAATCACTAAATGTCCCATACTTTCGTAAACGTGTATATTTGTAAATATATAGTCATGCATATTGGGTTGATGACCTAATCATAATACCTAATTAATCATATATAGAATGATAATTAGCAAAACAATCGCATTTCTTTAGGTCTCAACTCAAGATTGTAATAATTGCCTGCTTATTACCCGCCTCCATTGTTGATGGAAGTTCTCGTATTGGAAAAAGGCTGTCTGAACTCTGAATGTGGGATATACGTCCTTCACGAAGGGTGGTTGCAAATTAAATGATCGATTCGACATGACAGAGTATATCTCTCAACTTCATGGGATTTAAGTGATTAAATTTTTGTTTTTGTAAGTGAATGTACCTTAACAAAGGCTGTTGTTAGCATACAATCAGGACTGTTGTCGTCAAGCAAGATTGAAGTCATTGTAATGTTCAGACAGTCTTCAACCACGCGCTGCACGTGGCCATTTTCACTGAAACCTCTTCTCCAACTTATCTTCACCACAAATCTTCCTTCCATCATTAGATCATCTATTTCCATCTATTTCAATCAAATTGGTGATCAAATTAAAACTCTTCTTATATATATCAACACAAAGAAAAAATAAATTATAATAATTTAAACTCGTAAATCCTTTCATGAATTTAACTAATAATTATCAGCACATTTAAACATTATCACTATCGAATGGAATCTTGCATCCATATGCATACATGCATTCCGTGTAATGTAAATATGTATCCGGAGCCATGGGGATACACATATTTACATTACACCGATGTACGAATAGCCAGATAGATAGGTTATTTATCTGGAAGACAGTAGAGATATGGACGGATTGATTTAAAGGAAGGGGAGGAATATACTGAACATGGGATTCTTGTTAGATAATTAATTTCTTAATTAGCTAATAACAAGATTATCCTTATACCCCTTGCTGACCATGGATGTTGCATTATTCATAGATATGGATGTGCACATAAGATATAGTAAAGCAAAATAAGATCAGATTTGCAGAAAAAATTATGAACAATTTCTTAATGACCAAGCAAGATGCATATATAGTAGAATCACTAAATGTATTGTTTGCATTTGTCTTATTTTTCTCTATAGGTTTTCAAAATCCAAGCTTAATCGCAAAAAGAAGAAGAAGAAGAAGAGAGAAATTATTAATATTACAAATTCCTTACACTTAATATTTTCGGACGCTCTCCTATTAATGATGAAGATGAGCAGATTGGAGTAGTAGTAGTAGAGCGTCGTCGTCGTTGCAATAATTCCTTCTCAATGCTTTCTGTCTCTTCATGAATACGTCGTATATAATCATGGGTTGCTTCAAGGATAGATCTCTTATCCGCCTACAAAATTCAAACAAATAGTATTAATTAATTAACTAACAGGACTTAACGTATCATAGATGAGTGTCACCATATGGTGACGACTACCTGAGAAAGGAAAACGATGGAAGAAGAAAAAACTAGCTCTGATTAAATATAATGGCTGGAATTAACATATATACGTACTGTGCTTGAAATATTTGGAATCATAGACTGCAAAGTCTGCAATTGCTGCGATAAATTATTGTCTCTTTCTTCTGATGAAGAACGAGGGGAAGAAGAAGAACTGGTATGACTTCCACGGGAACTATTCATGATGTATAAATTTCAATCTTCAGGATATGAAAAACTATCACAATTCCCACACACACCACTGGTCAATACTTGTTGGGGGTATTATTATATACTGATTCGTACCGACAAGTTTGACTTTGTGCACCCATTTTAACCGGGTGCACATTCCTCCCTTCTATATCAGTTGGGTTTCAACGAGGTTTCCAAATATTTTTTCAATAAAAATCTACTTTTTAACCTTTTTTCTTTCTAATTAGAAAACCCCATGGTTTGGTATATTAAAATCAAACACTTCAGTGAGTCCCCACATGAAGAGGTACTGCTCAAGAGTGGACAGTGAAAATTACGCATACTGCTATTCCGCGATATACGCCGATGTGACCCAGACATAAAATGGCTTAGGTAAAATAATAAATAAAAATACGAGATGGGATCCCAAATAAGGGAGAAACGTGCACCCAGGTCAAGTGGGGTTGCCCAAAGTAGCTCTCCTCCAGACGGACCTGACACAATAAGAGGTGTAATTATTTCTACTTTTACTACCCACTTTGTTCTCAGTCAACTCAACTTTGTGTCTGATTTTGAATTTGAAATATTTGCATGGCCAGGGAGAGCGACTAGGCTGGCTAGTTGATCGTGTTAGAGCATCTTCAGTCACGCGATCATTATCAAAGATCAAAGATCAAATTTTTTGATCTTTGATCCGTCACAAAAACAACGGGATATGATCAAGCGAGGTGGTAGGATATCGTTTAAACGCAAGCGAAGTATCAAGACACCGCTTGAAAAGACGGACGGGAGACTAGTAGCTCGCCTGATACAAGCGAGATACTGCTGTATCGCCTACCAAAAAAATACCCAGGCGAAGTACCAACATTTCGCCCACTAACTAAGCGAAACATCAGAGTTTCGCTTGTCGGAACGAGAGGCCAAGATTTCGTCTGTGTAATGTGCGGATAACCCGTGCAAAAGAAATTCCGGGCGAGATACTGGGATACCGCATGGACATAAGCGGAAGCTTAGAACCCCGTTTGGAGGGTGAAATACACGGGCGAGATCTTGGGATCTCGCCTAACACCAAGCGGAATCCTGTAGTCCCGCTGTTAAAGATCCGTTGTTGTATAGATAATCCTAAATGGGTATCGTTAAAGATCCGTTGTTGTATAGATACATAATCAGCTATTCCCTTTCGAATAACTTGGTATCTATCATAAATCTGTAGAATAGATCTTTGGGTTGCATTTCCATATTCCTCACCAAAATGTCTGTGGATCCTCCCCCATACAGTTTCTGGATCAACAATTCCGACTATAACATCTTCACATAATATTTCGTAATACCAGGATTTTGTTATAGCCAAGTCTTCGGCTGAATGAAATGTTGACATGGTTGTAGGTAAGTTATGAAGTAAACAAATAAGGTATTGGGATTAAATAGAGAACAATAATATATTTAATAACATTGCCTTGTCAAGTTATTTAAAATATCTCTGACAAATCTGAAAATAAATCTTTCCACTGAAATGTGGTCGTTGTATTGTTAATTCATGTCATTGCCTGGTCAAGAAAAATTAAATATCACTGACAAATCTGAAAATAAATCTTTGCATTGAAATTTGGTAGGTGTATTGTCAATTCATGTCATTGCCTTGTCAAGATACATAAAATATCTCTGACTAATCTGAAAAT
>JAJJMC010018478.1:0-10818 GCA_023531435.1 Papaver californicum | reverse complement strand
CAAGAGTTTGATTGGTTGTTTAGCAAAAGGAATTTTTGGCTTAAACAATTTGGCGCTAGAAACAGGGATTGAAAAAAGGATTTATCCTACCTGACAAATAAAAAAGGGATTTTTTTTTTTTTTTATGAATCATCTAGGGAAGAAATTTTTTTTTTTTTTTTCTTTTGTAAGAAAATATGGGAAAATTTAATTTTACAAGATATGAAAAATAAGGCTTATTTACATAAGTATGTTTTATTAACGTGAAAAATACCTTGTGAGGAACAAAATAGATAAAAATATGAAACAAAAAATTTTTGAAGAAGGAAAAGCTGGATATGTGATAGGGAAAATTTACAGTTAAAATAATAATTAGAATCTCTTATGATTTAATAGATAAGAGTTCATTTGACTAATTTTCTGAGAAATTTTTAGATATCGAGGAAGGAAAACGATCGAGAAGGCACAAGATAGTGAAGAAGCAGCAAATTCTAGAAAATATGTCTCAAGACGCGAATTCTGGGAATCAAAATAGTAATGAAGGCTTGGAAAATAGACTAGAAGAAGGAAGTGATTCAGGACAACAACAAAATATTGAGGGAAATCATACCCCAAGTCAAGAATTGATGTCAAATACTGTGGTTCAGAATTTCTCTTCAGATCATGAGAGTTCTCGAAGAAAGACACGACAAATACAGGACCTATTAGAAGAAATAAAGGAAATAAGAAAGGAGCAAAGAGCAAGCAACCATCAAATTGAGTTACTAGCAACCGAAAATCAAGTTTTAAAAGATGTAATTCAGCGAGAACAAAGACCAACTGTGACTGGAGTACGAAATCAGGAGCCGATGTCGAGTAGACAAATATCAAGAAATGAACAGCGGAATCCAGATCAAAGAATAGTGTTAGCAGGATCGACATCTCGGGTCAGAAGACAACAGGAAAATAACTTCCAACGAACCCAATGGGAAACATGTTTGGAAGCGATGGAACAAATGAAGGAGGAAATTAAAGGATTAAAAAATAAAGAGGGGGGAAGGATAGAAGAGGTATTGAAAGAAGCAAAGCGAACACCGTTAGCGCAACATTTAACGCGCGTATCATTACCAAGAGAATATAATATTCCAGCGTTCGAATGTTACGATGGAACCAAGGATCCAACATCGCACTTAAAGTATTATAACCGAGTAATGACGCGATGGGACGGTCATGAAGCGATCATGTGCAGATGTTTTCCGTCAAGTTTAACAGGGACAACATTATTATGGTACGACAGATTACCGGAAAATTCTATCAATAATTATGCACAACTGGCCAGAAAATTTTTAGAGGCATACATGTATAACAGTCCAATTGATTCAGGGGAGGACAGACTTTATTCTTTAATGTCATGGCCAGAAGAATCGATCCGATCATATACAACTAGGTGGCATTCAATATGTCAAGCAATAGGTGATTTAGACCCTATGACAGCTATAAACCATTACAAATGGGGGATTGTAGACCGGAAGAGTCAGCTCTTCGTTGAAATCCATCGAAACAATCCAAAAACTGAAGGCAAATTGAGAGAAATAATAGAAACATGTGCAAGACTCCAAGATATACAGGATCAAGGATCGAGAATTAATTCTGAAAATCAAGGAAACACAAGGAGAACAAATTCAGTTGAAGAATTACCAGAACAGAAAAGGAAATATCCTCCAAAAGTTGAATCAAAAGAATCAAAACATCCTCGACGAGGGAATGGAAAAAATTTTGCTCAACAATTTCGAGAAAGAACTTTTACCAAGCTTAATGTTTCATATTTCAGGTTATTCAACATTTTGAAGAATCGACCAGGTTTTCAATGGCCAATAACTAAGGGAAATCAACCGGAACATACACAACACTCCAAAGACTATTGTGAATACCATAACTACAAAGGACATACAACAGACAACTGTAGAAATTTTATAACATTGGTACAAAGAATGGTCGATGCTGGAGAATTAAAGGAATTTGTTCAAAAAATTGAACCATCAGAAAAATATGATGAAGGCAAAGCAATACATATTCCATATAACAAACAGACAATTAATATGATTTCATGTGTGGAAAAGTGTGATACAGATTTGAATATAGCAATCAACAAGAAGTTGTGCAAGAGAATTCGGAACCACGAGGCCTTTAGAGTTCAAGGAAGGCAAGTAGAGTTATGGGAGGATTGGATGGCACATCCATTAACATTTTCTGCACAAGAAGTAAATCAAGAAATTGAAATGCATAATGACCCTCTTGTGTTGACGTTATTGATATCTGGTTGGAATGTCAAGAAAATACTCTTGGATGGGGGCAGTTCATTAAATGTGATGTTCTACAATACATTTTGTAAAATGGGTTTTAAACAAGATCAACTCATCACTTCACGATTTGTCATTTATGGATTTAATGGGATATCGTCCAAGCCAAAGGGAGAAATTGATCTTGAAGTATCGGCCGGACCGATCAACATTCTGACAAGATTTAGTGTTGTGGATGCACCATCCCCGTACAATGTTATAATAGGAAGACGATGGGTTCATCAATTAAAGGGTGTAGTATCAACTTATCATCAGTATCTACGATTTCCAACACCACGAGGAGAGATGGAGATAAAGGGTGATCAAGAAGATGCTAAACTTTGTGTAATGACGGAGACAAGAATAAATGAAGAACGGGAGCATTTACAATGTAAAAAGAAAAAAGAATCAAGAATTAAAGCAAAGGAAGAGGAAATAAATCAATACCTAGAAAAAAATGCAAAAAATAAAATAGAAAGTGACAAAGGAGAGAATAGCAAAAATCAAGAAAATTTGGAAAATCAGCCGCAAAGAGGGGCTAAGTAGCAATTAAAGGGAACCCCAACTCCAATTGGGATTCCAAAACCAGTTTTCACCCCAGTAGAGCAAACAAAAATTATAAACATCGGCACCATAGAATGCCCCAAGCAAGTGCGAATTGGGACGTTAATAAAATCAGATGTGGAACAACAGATAGTCAAATTGCTTTGTGAATATATGGATGTGTTCGCTTGGAGAATAGAAGACATGCCGGGGATCGATCACAGCATCGTCCAGCATGAATTAAACATACATCCTGATGCAATTCCTTTTCGCCAACGGATACGAAAAGTCGCACCAGAATATCATGAACAAGTGGAAAAAGAATTATCAAAACTTTTAAGTGCAGGATTCATTCGAGAAGTAAGATACCCTACATGGATTTCTAATATGGTAATTGTCCCGAAGAAGAACGGTGGAGTAAGAATTTGTATAGATTTTACCAATCTAAATAAGGCATGTCCAAAAGATAGTTACCCGCTCCCAAACATCGACCAACTAGTAGATGCTGTTGAAGGACATGAGATGTTATCATTCATGGATGGACAATCTGGATATAATCAGATAGCGTTAGCAGAAGCGGATCAGGAACATACATCGTTCTTCACTCCACGAGGATTGTATTGTTACACCAGAATGCCATTTGGGTTACGAAATGCAGGAGCAACATATCAACGTTTAGTGGACGCAATATTCAAACCATGGATCGGAAAAACTTTGGAAGTTTATGTGGATGACATGTTAGTGAAAAGCAAGTTATCTGGTGATCATTTGCGAAACCTGACTGAAATTTTTGGTGCACTACGAAAGTATAAGATGAAAATAAATCCAGAAAAGTGTATTTTTGGTGTTACATCAGGGAGATTTTTAGGATACCTGGTTAAAAAAGATGGAATTCAAGTTGATCCAGCAAAAATACAAGCAATAACGGATATGCCATCACCAAACTGTATAAAGAGTGTACAGAAGTTAAATGGGTGTTTGGCTGCACTAAGTAGATTTATTGCAAGGTCATCAGAACGATGTAAACCCTTTTTTGATGTACTTAAGAAGAAAAATAAATTTGAATGGAACGATCGTTGTGAGCAAGCATTTCAAAGTATAAAACTACATCTTGCCACCTTACCAGCATTACAAAAACCAGAACCAGAAGAAATGTTAACTTTGTACATAGCAGCAACAGAAAATGCCATTAGTGGAGTAATGGTGCGAACGAATGAGAAAATCGAGAAACCTGTATACTACATCAGCAAGACTTTGAA
The DNA here is from genome assembly GCA_023531435.1 of Papaver californicum. Lineage (NCBI taxonomy): Eukaryota > Viridiplantae > Streptophyta > Magnoliopsida > Ranunculales > Papaveraceae > Papaver > Papaver californicum. The sequence goes on along the minus strand of JAJJMC010018478.1, from coordinate 6,719 downwards.
TTCAGCAGAAAGAAATTATACAAAGATTGAACAATTAATTTTGTCAGTGGTATTTGCTACTCATAAGTTACGCACTTATTTTCTCACTCATTATGTCCGTATTTTAACCAAAGCTCCATTGGAATCAGTTTTAAAGAATACAGGGAAGGTAGGAAGAATAGCAAAATGGAACGCTCAGCTAGAACAATACAACATTGTTTATGAGTTACAAACTGCGCAGAAATCCCAAGTTCTAGCTGATTTTTTGGCAGATTTTCCAATCGAGGAAGAGTATGAAATTCAAGGACTACCGGGGTGTGAAGAAGAAGAACCAGTAGAGATACTAGATTCAAATAGTTCACAACGATGGGAGGTTTTTGTTGATGGGTCGCGAAATAAAGAAGGAGCAGGAATAGGTATCGTGATTACAGCGCCAAAGGGAGAACGTATGGTACACTCATTTCGACTTGAGTTCGAAGAACATACGAATAACATAGTAGAATATGAAGCAGTGGTCCATGCTCTCAAACTCATTATTGAATTAGGAATAAGTGATGTAAGACTCACCAGTGACTCGCAGCTGGTGATTAGACAGATCGAGTTAAAATATCAAACGGTCGATGAGGACTTGGAACGATACAAAAATCTTGTACAAAGTTTAACAGTTTGTATTCCAAATATTATTTTTCGACATCTGTCTCGTGAAAAGAATCGACATGCGGACGCACTGGCATATATCTCATCCATGATAAATGATCCAAATACTAAAGCACTAAAAATCGGGAGAATATATGAGCCATCCATAAGAGCACAAGTATTAAATAACATAGAAAAAGACGGTATCGATGACTCAGCCATACAAAATGCCACATCTCCATCGCAACAAGAAAATGATCAACCAAGTGAGCCAGATTGGAGAGTCCCGATACATCAATATTTACAAACTAAAGAATTACCAACGGATTCTAAAGAAGCAAGGAAAATTCAACTTAAATCAAACAGCTACCAACTTAGAGATGGAATTCTTTATCGACACTCTTTTCTTGGACCATTATTTCGATGTTTATCACGGAAAGAAGGATTACGAATTCTTAAAGAAATACATTACGGAGATGCAGGAAACCATAGCGGAAGACGATCGCTAGCATTAAAAGCCAAAATGCAGGGTTATTATTGGATTTCCATGTTGAAAGATTCGGAAGAAATGGTTCGAAGGTGCGAAGAATGTCAACGATTTGGTAAGAAAATCAAAGCACCAGCTAAGGAATTAAATTCAATACTTAGCCCATGGCCATTCGCAAAATGGGGAGTCGATATAGTTGGACCATTAGCTGAAGGCACAAAGAAAAGAAAATACTTAATTGTGGCCACCGATTATTTCACCAAGTGGGTAGAAGCAAAAGCACTAGCGCGAATCAGAGACACTGATATTTTTACATTTTTATTCGAGAATATCATCTATAGGTTTGGGATTCCAGCAGCGATAGTTTCTGATAATGGAAAACAATTCCAGGGGAAGAATATCGATATGTTATTTGAAACATATAATATTCAAAAACATAAATCTACACCTTTTTACCCACAAAGTAATGGGCAAGCAGAATCCACAAATAAAACAATTGCAACAAATCTGAAGAAAACATTGGATGGACATTATAATAGGTGGTGCGAACAATTACATAATACATTATGGGCATATAGAACCACGAGAAAAGCTTCAACTGGAGAATCACCATATCTTCTTGCTTATGGAACAGAAGCAGTAATACCAACAGAGGTTATTTTGCCTACAACCAGAACAGAAGCATGGGAGAAAAACCTAAATTCAGATCTCATGTTACAAAAATTGGATGACTTGGAAGAAAGAAGAGAAGTGGCACTCCAAAAAATGGAGAATTATCAAAGGGGATTAGCTCGAGAATACCATAAGCGTGTAAAATCCCGAAATTTTGTCCAAGGTCAATATGTCCTCCGACAAATAACAGAACATCAAAGGGACAAAAGAGCAGGAAAATTCGCACCAACATGGGATGGACCATATGTGATTCAAGCACCGGCAGGACAAGGGTCGTACTATCTTCAGAATTTGCAAGGAGAAATTTTAAAGCATCCGTGGAATGCACAATATTTAAAGCTTTACTATCTGTGAATAACACCGCAAAAAGCAGGTACATAAACAATTAATTCATTAATTTCTTTTATAATCACTCCAGGAGCATCGTACCATGGAGAATTTTATAATTCCATTAATCCCGGGATGTCATATACTTTGAACCCAGGAATATCAAATCTTGGAGATTACCATGATAATCAAAATTCCATTAATCTCGGAATTTCGTATACTCTGAGCGCTCAAAATCAATCCAGAAACATCATATTCTGGATATCGTTGCGATTGACGACATAATCATACACAAAAAGGTGAACATTATCCTTAGAGAATTTTATTAACAATGAAATTCTTATCAAGAAGGGGTTCCTAATTATTGGTTTATCAATTTTCAGAGTACAGTTCGGGACCAACCCTGTATCTTACCCCTGGCCCGGGTTTGTTTCGTATGTGTGGGATCTCGAACAACATGATTTGAGGTAAAAAGTACTTCAATTCATGGGACTTAGAAAATCATATGATAGCCAAAAAGATTACTTAATCATATTTTCTTGTGCAGGGAACAGCATAAAAGGCAAGTCTAAAAGTTACAAAAGAAAATCTTTGAAAAAACACACAAAGTACAAGATGGAGGAGTTAACAGAAAATGAAACTACAAAGAATATAATCAAATATCAGGAAGACCGGATCGAGATGGTGGAGGAGGAACTGCAGGCACAGGAGCGCGCTTATTAAGCACTGAAGGATCGGATTTTGCACGATCTAAAGCAGTATTGAAGGACATCGCAATCTTCGCTTTAGCCTCTTGCCTGACCCATTGCACAAAATCACGCCCAAAGTTGATTTCTTTGTGAAGCTCTTCGATCTTTTGCTGATCAATTGCTACTTGAGTACTAAGATGTGATGATTGATTTTTCTCTTCACTTAATTGTGCAGTTAATGAATCAATCTCTCGATCACGAGCATTAATTTTAGAAAGTTCAGTAGATAGTCGAGCATGTAAACTCTCAATTTTTGTGGCGCTAAGAGTCACATTATATTCAGAAGTCTTTAACTCTTGAGTAATCTTTTTCACTGAATCCTTTGCTGAGTTAAGCTCAGTTTCTGCTTGTGTTGCACGATTCTTAGCCTCATTTAACTTTGTCTCCAGTTCTGAAAATACAAGAAAACATCAGACAAATTTTATGATATCAAGAGCTATAAAATCAGATAAACCAAAAATGTACCTCTGACAACAAATTTAAACTCTAATTCTTTGTGAGTTAGCAATTTTACAACTTCTCGATATTTTGATTCTGCTTTATTACGCCTCCAAATGGCTAAATCAGAACTATCGTTCAGTTGAGTCAGTTTATCTCTAACCACATTCATCTTTTTGAAAACTTCCCTTGCATGGTTATTCAATTGTACCATTCTACGTTCGATCCTAAATAATGTCTCCATATTTTCCAATGGACCTAGTATAAAATTTAAAAGTTTCATATAAATCAAGTAAATAAAATAGTAATTGAAAAGGAATGAAAAATAAACCTTGATTTTGATTCTGAAGATCTTGATTGTGATCTTCAATAGTTCGGAGACGATCCTGTTGTTGCTGATATTGATCATTATGTTGATGTTGAAGCTGTTGAAGTTGTTGAAGTTGTTGTTGAAGAAGAGTATTTTGCTGTTGTAATTCATCATTCACCTGTTGTAAGGAGACATTCTTTTCCTTCATCTCCGCTGATTCTTTCCTGAATATCAATCTCATCATGGTCGCTCGAGCTTTATAAAATTTATAACCACTGAACAGACAGTCATTACCATATTGAAGCTGGGCTAAAGCCTGTTGTGGAAGTGAATATAATGAACTATCAGACAGAGTCAAAACTTCATTGAAGGTTGGAGGAGGCTTTACAGGAAATCTCTGCTCAAAAACATCACTCTTGGACCATGCATCCAAAGCTTCGTCCATGGGGATCGCACTTAGTGAATCCTTGAATCGAGACATGAAGCCAGAATCAGATTTGATAATATCAGGATTAGATGAAATATTCCAAAGCTCTTGAGAAAGAAACCATTTATATGCTTCTTCTTCGTCCCCAATTAAATTGAAACCTTCACTGGAGATTCGATCGGAAATAGACTTCAGAGTAGAAGGATCGGCACTTGGAATTGAAGTATCGACCTCAACAGCAACAGAAGGAGATCGAACCAAAATTTCAGAAGGGGCGATCGATTCTACAATTACTTCAGAAGTCCCTTCGACTTCACGAGGGATCGAACTGGAAGGAGGGATCGAACTGGAAGGAGGGATCGAACTGGAAGGAGGGTTTTCATCTTCAGTACGATCAGTAATGTTAACTTCATCAACAATGGCGGTATCAGCCTCAACATTCATGTTTCCCATACCACCAATTGGAAGTATCTCGGCATTATCTTTCTCCGATGTATTCTTTTCTTCAGAATGAGATACTTCATTCACTACATCAATAAGATCATCAATAACAATATCATCTCCCTCTTCTTGAGGAAGGCCAGAAAAAGTTTCCAATGCACCATTATCAGGTACAGGGGAATCAAGCACGAAATCAAATGGAAGTGGAGAAACAACGTTATAAAAATTGGATGAAGTACCAGAAGAAGGTGCAACCATAGGATTGGATCGTTCCGATACCACAATTTCTGCTGGCATCGAGGAAACTGGAATAACATCGATAGGATCAAACTGATCCAATGGAAGATCAACCATCGAGCTTCCTTCTCCCCTATTCGAACTGGGAACCATCTCTCCTATAACCTCGGTTGAGAGTTCAAGAGTTCTGTGCCTCTTTTGCTTCTTCTCTGTTGCGAGAACTAATTTTCGCTTTCCTCTACCATCAACCACGGGTTCGATCGTTTGTTCATCCTCGACGATCTGTCTATTCTCGACGATTTTAATACCACGATTAGGTGGAGGAAGAGGGATTCCGATGTCCAAAGAAGGATCGACCTGAAATCAAAAAAAATAAAATAAATAAATAATAAATAAAAACATTTAAAGAAGGCATTAAAGATCGATACACTATAACTAAAAGAAATGGTATCAACTAAGAATTCCGAACCTTGAAGTCAAATTTATAATCATCAAAGTTCAATTTCCAGGGGCAATAGTTCGGGAAACAATTGCGAAGATGTTGAATTTCACTAGTAGGGAGATCACCATACACCCAAGGTCCCTCGATCAGAATAGGAGTGCGATACCACCTATAATCATGTTCTCGACGAATTCTCTCATTCGAAGGAAAATCAGCATTAGTGTATGGGGCTACCTTGATTCTGGGGTCATCAACTTCTCGAAGAAGAGGAAACCCTTGGGAGCATTTGCGAACAGGACTAACACTCCATTTAACAAAATTCTTAACAGTAATACCATCACCATAAGTATTCTGGAAATTCTCAGGCGTATAATTAACACGTTCTGAGGGATCGGGAACATAGCAAGTAAGACGGGTACGACCCTCACTGCGAAGGGTACATTCATCGAGAATCCGCCACCAATTACCATTATACTGTGTGATGGAACGAAGTTGAGTATGTGGAGCCCTGCTGCGAGTAGCAAGAACTGTGAATTGGAAAGGGTTGTTTTTCTCATACAGAGGAAGATGAAGACCAGCTTCCAAGGCACCAACAGAAATTAATAATCTATGATGGGTATATTGAAATTTTCTCATCGAATCATAAGTCATCATATCGGAAGTACTATCCGCAAAAGAAACTTTAAACCCTTGAAGGTTATGTCTTCTTTTAAATTCTTCAATATCCATGGATCGATAGCTATAAGATGACATTGACCGTTTACTTTTGGGGGCAACATTAGGAATATCGGGAGAAGAATCCCGTACGGTGCGAGGTACAGCAGGAGAAGGAGTAGCAATAGATGAATCTCGACGGGAAACAGCATATTGAGATGAAGAAGTCCTACTTGATCTCCTATTTCCACCCTGGTTGCTGGTAGTATCAGATTTCCTTGGAGACATATTGAAGATCTGAGCAAAAAGAAACGAAAGAAAGAAAAGATTAACATATGAAGAAATTACCTATTAATAATTACAGTGTAAAAAAGAGCCTTTTCATTCATGCATAACCTGAGAATCACAATCTTTTCACTACATCGATAGACCCACAGCCATAAAAAGAAAATTTCGAATCAAGAAAAGTAAAGTTACTTACATGAAGAAAAGAAATTAACAATGGTCAAATTGAAGTGGAGAAGAAACCAATTAACAAGAACAGAACTCCTGAGTAGTAGGAAGATTTGAAAAGATTAAGGAAAACAAGGTGCAATAACTAAAAGAGAAAAATACAGCAGAAAATTACAGGATATTTAAAGGAGGAGAATAGTAACCGCCACAAGATGGGAGAACGAGATAATCGGAAAAGATTTGATTTCATAAAAAAGAAAAAGTGTAACTGACATAATCATGAGTATAAAAGTAATAAATACAGAGCCAGCGGAAACTCGGAGAACGTGCGGAAAAGAAACTGACAAGTCCTTCTCTATTTTTCAAAATCTCGGATCGACCGTTGGATGATTTTGTAAAAAAGAGAAGAAGGGGGCAAATTGTTAGTAAATTAAAGAAGCACGACACGTGGAAGAGGATCAAGTAAA
>JAJJMC010018473.1:5731249-5745697 GCA_023531435.1 Papaver californicum | reverse complement strand
GCTGATGAAGATAGAGAATGGATCTGAGTTGATGATTTGAAAGAATATAATGTGGGTTTGAATATTTGAAGAACACCTAGGAGATCAGAAAGAGCTAGAGAAGTTGTTGGATGTGTTAAATTGCGAAAAATGATGAAGAAATAATCAAGAACAAGCTCGCCGGAAATCTCCTGCCGGTGTGATAAACGGTTCTCTGGTGACCATATGGGAAAAAAAGACCAGATTCATGATGGGTTTAGGCTGTATTTCATTTCCCCTAACTCAATTTCTATTTCTGTGATGATTTGATGTCGTCGTACACCTAATTGTGGTGATGAAGATGAAGACTTCATGCTCCCTGTGTTGATGTTGCCGATGTGAGATGAAAATTATGCAAAGAAGAGAATGAGAGTGGAGTTGTTGTGTTGTTTGGTTTGAAAGAAAAAATGATTCAAGTCTAGGTATAAGGTTCGAATTAGGCAGAATGGATAGATGGGTAGTGAAGAACAAGAATGAGTTTCTGGGTTTGGGTCAATTGATGGTTGAGGGACAGAAAAGAAGAGAAGATGTTGGTGAATGTTTAGATGAATGTTTAAGATAAATTGCAGGGAAGAATGGCCTGAATTTGGGCCGGAAATCATCCAGGGGTAACTCTGTCGAAACCGATTCCTGGTGAGTTGATCCACTGACCGATCCAACTTAGTGAGTAAGACCTATTCAACCGACCCAAACGATTCAAGGGCTAGAATGTCTTTTGATGTAGTCGATTTAGTGTCATCTGTCTTCTAACAGCTGTTAGTCGTTTTTTTAATGAGACGGAAAAGATCAAAGTTTGGGCATTTAATTAAAGTTCAAAAAAACACATACATTTTATTAATTATATTTTCACCCATGAACATTTTATTAAAAAGTCCTGCTGGGATTAGATATGTACTTTCCTGGCTAAGCTAAAACTTTGAGCTACGTTATAACTAATACATAAGCCATAGTGATTGGCTTTCGCTATAATATTGTTAAAAGCTAAGATTATTTTGTTTTATATGGTTCGGTACCACCCGATAATACCTGTACCGTGTGAAAATGCCTTAAGCGATCGTGTAAAATGTGCATAGTTTGGTCGTTCCTTAAAAGAAAAAAACCAGTTAAAAACTACCGAACCCTCTGCTACTTCCAAAATTTCAATGAGCTTCACCCGGGTTTTACGAATAAACCCTTTTCCATGCTGCAGACTCAGTCAGTTTCATGGCACCCATGTGTCAAAAACCCTCAATTCAGATTTAAAGAGGCTAGATAGCTATTGCTATTGCTATTGCTAAAGTACCTAAAGGAAACTTTATTCCTATTAGAAGCTCTCAAGGAATCTGGGCAAGCAACTTGTACTTGCTGAGAAAATAGACCGATGTTTGAACATGTGCTCCCAATATGACACCCCAATCCAAAACAAAACAATCCTCCAGAAAAAAGAACTGCGTTTACATGCAGAATATAAACAATGAGTGAATGATGGTGATCAATCCTATTTTTCTATCCCTAAATCCAGTCCAGTAAGCCCTGGGACTTCTAATGCGAGAAAAATTATCTCAAAATTTAGCTAAACCAGTATTATCTTAGTATAATAAACACATCCTAAATTTTTCCCTGCCATATTTCTCCACCCAGACTCAACCTTTTTCTTCTTTTGCAGCTTTATATCCACCAAAAGCCAAGTTGATTGTCGGTGAGTAAAAACAGTAACTACAAGAAACCCTGTTAATGTTACTTGATGTTCGTGACTCGTAGTGGTTGATTGTAAATGAATAACATATATTAGAACCTATTTGACAGGCAAAAAAATACAAAAATAACACATCCCCCACAATAAGGGCATTTAGATGTTGGATGCATCTCCTACTAGGGATACTGGCTTCTCTCTTTCAACTTCAACTCTTCGATAGAACAGCACATAAGCTGCTGATGTCTTGATTTCGTCTTCACTTACAGAAGAAACATGACTGTCATCAAAATGGTACCATTTGTCTCCCTCAAGCTGCAACATTCCAAACAAAATCAACATTAAGTGCATTAGTCTTGTTCAAATCGCAAAGTAAGTCCAAGTCCTTCAGCACTGTGGACGCAAACAATGATGAGAACGGCTTCGCAATCAAATAACAATGCAAAAAGAAAATCTACTACGAATTGAGAAACCAGGTTAATTGGTAAGATAGATAAATGTGATAATCCAGTTCATACCTTTGCATACGCAGAGTAATGGCCTCCACCTAGGCCACCATAGTGATTACTGATGGCATAGAGCTCATACAAATGAGATTGAGGAGGATCATCCTTGCTCCTCACATACTTGCTTAAATCAAGATTCCGAATTGGAAAGTTCACAAAAGTATCAAGTTTGTTCTTCAGATAACGGCTATAAGAGAATCGTTTCAAGTGAAAAACAAGAATTTCAGGTAGTCTCCATAAGTCTAGCTTCTTTGTGGCCTGTCTGTGCTCCTTACAGGTAGGGCAATACCTGGCATTAACCAATAAATTAAATGATCAAAGTAAGGAAAAAAATAGCAAGGTGGACAATGGGATCGGTTTGCAACCTGCTCATACACCTGTGGTGTTGATTGTGAACAACCATTTGAACCCACACAAACAGAACATGAGAGTTTTCATGACCCATACATATTACAACTGGATCAACAATCACAATCATACAATGTCGATTCAAAATAAGTGCAAAACCAAAAGGGGGTAAGAATATCCTACCACATGTCATCAGGTCCTAGGGGTTCCTCTTTCAAGAAGGCTTCTAAGCATGAAAATAAGGAAATAGCTTCATGCTTATTTTTTTTGGCAATGAACCCTGTCATCTTGAAAACCTCTGGAAGACTCTCTATGTAGCTAACATCATACAACTCACGTACTCGGTCAGACCATTCCAACAGAACCCTTACAGTTTGACCCTGTTCGAAGACACATGCAGTGTCAATAGGACGGCAGAACGTACCCTTCTCATCAGTTAACCAGAGATGGAAAGACGAAGAGTCCCCATTTAATGCCTCCTCAAGTTCCATGGCATCTCCGGAAGCAGCATTTTTGCTGGTCTGGACCTGATTCGAAGGAGAAGCAGATGTTGTTCTCATGAAAGGCACAAGCATCTTATGCACCAAAGGTTGAATGTCAGCTCCAGTAAGCAGGCCGTCAGCAAAACAAGATACTAATGGTGTTCCCAAAAGCTCTGAATCCGCCCCATTAGACATGTCTGACATACATCTGTAAGCAAATAAGTTGTCAACTAAGAGGGATAAAACAACCATATTCAGATCATATATAATTAACACAATCATAAATAATTTTCTAAAAACACAGAACAAGTCAAGACGGTACAATTAGAGAACATACTCGTAGTTCTAGCCAAAATACACCACTAAATGAATATCACAGTTCTATTCCAAACCATCCAGTGTAAAGATAAAGATGCCAACCACAAAAGGAACACACAAAGAAAGAAAATAAGGAGAGAGTAACATCATGGACGTATATCATCACAAATTATGATATACACATAGACTAATCAAAATGTTTCAATCCAACCAAGGAACTTACTTTTGTTTACTTCGGAAGATTATTTCAATCCTAGTTAATTCCTCTGGCACCTTAGGAACTCTATAGGCTACAATGTGATCATCATCTTTTATACTAGATAATTGCTCATAGGGGTTATCCAGGTACCGATGTATTAGATGGTCATAAACCTGGAAATTGGAATACCTACTGTGTTAGCATAACATATAAATAATACATATTGGTATTATATTATCCTTCAGATATAAGATAAATTTCACCCCACGATTTGCAATTTCGGAGGGGCCCACAAAATTTGGAACAGGGCCGAAATAGGTGAATTTGAAAAAAATTATGGTATGTATGGGACAGGTACAGGATCGTCCACCCGTTCCATATAATTTTTAAAATTCACCATTTCTCGGCCCGTTCCAAATTTTGTAAGGCCCCTCCGAAATTGCAAATCGTGGGCTCAAATTTATCTTATATCTAAAGGATAATATAATACTAATATGTATCACCCAGATCAAAGTATAAAACTAATCAGAAATCCATATAAAGGATATTCACTAATTTACCTCTGCAAGCAATAATTTTTCATCACTCTTTAAGCAGCATCCATCAGGACCATCACTCAAGGCCTGAATAAGATCCTTCAGACAACCATGTTTTAAAACAGAAACAGTGAAAGGCATTGGAAGAGCACTTCCATCACCATACAAAACAGTTATTGTCATAGACCTCATGACAGTAGATGGCAACGGGAGTGATAAGTACATGAAGGGGTCAAAAGTTACTGATATCTTGCTGCAACTTGGGCAAACCAGTGTTGACTTGTATTGACCCTGAGAATTGACACCCATTTCGTATTGTAAGTAGCCATACTGATTCAACTGAAAATATATTTGCACATGCTGGGTAACTCAAACAAATAAATATACTAAGTAGATCTTGAAGGAACATTCAACATAAAACCAAAAATACAACCATGTGTTCAAAAGTATATTGGAAAACCCAAATCTGTTCATAAGTTTTTGGAAGCAAGTAGAAAGAGACAGTTTTTGCGGCTTTTGCCCGAAAATGTAGAAAATTGATTAAGGAAAAAGCTCTCTATGAGAACCACAAATAATGTCTCATCTTATCTGTATAAAACACCTTCAGAACTTGTAAAGCATTAAAAGCATAGTAATTGAACTTTAATGTTTCCAAAGATGCACCTAAGTGTGGAAAGGGACACTACTAGTATCTAGAAATGTAAATAGATAGATTAATCACGAATAAAATCCATTCAGGAAGGAGTTTCAAGTAGCTGATAACTTAAAAGGTTTCATTCTAGATCTAAAGATAGTAAAAAAAAGAAAGAGCCACTTACTTGGCAAACATCTACAATTACGGAATCATTTCGAGCTTTGTGGTTTTGCCAACATTCATTAGCTACTTCCCAATCAGGCCGGCCATTTGCATCCTTTGCTTCAATGTAGGGCTTGTTCTTGACACGATTCAAATCTTCATGCAGTCCGTCCAATAAGAAAGCAAGAAGTTCCTATAGAAAACCACATCAAGCAACCAACAGAATATGAAGTAACAATTAGATAGCTGTGTAAACTGGCTTAAAACCTCCCAAACCACAATAAAACAATTCTCAAGTGAGAGTGGAAGTTTCTGTATCTGTACTAACTTGTGAGTCATGCTGGTTATATCCGCTAAACTGAGGAGCAAAACGAGCAAGCTTTCCCTTAAATGCACGGGGAGCAATTGGTGCCCGTCCAGAGGACCATATTTTCCTCAGCAACTCGCCAAATGCAATTGCAAGCTCGCCCTGCACAGCTGGAACAGAATTAGAAACCTTACGAGGTATATACTTAAAGAAACATAAAAGTCTCAGAGTGTGAATAGGAATTCAAAGCAATTCGAAAAGAATAAAAAAGTTCAGCGAGATATAGTAAGCATGGAGATAACTAAAAAGTGAAACAAGTCTGTACATGCAATCCTAAAGGATTTTGCTTGTTAATCTCCTCGGTGTAGTCCTGCAGGAAATACTCAACCAAGGGAGGCGTGTGAATTAGACATTGGAGAGAACTGTTCATAAAACAAGTATTTCCAAGGTTCTGCAAACCAGCCAACCCTCCTCCACCACATTTTTTCACGCTTCTCAATATATCATTTCCATCGTCCGCAGTGGTTAATGGCAAGTTCAAACCATTTCCTTCAACAAGATTATATCTGAATCCTGATGAGTAGCCATTGGAGTTGGAAACTGCAGGGCCTCCAGCAATTGATATAGATGTCGATGGAGGATCAATTGCTACTAAAGCTAATTCATTTCCTGTTGAGTCCATCCCGAAACTAGAACTGTGAAATCCTTCACTTCGCACTTCCAAGAGAATCTGCAGGATGAAACTACCAATAAAGACCCAAATGGATATGACCAACTTCGGGGAAATGCTTCCCAAAGCTGCACGGAATCTGAACAGGATGTAATAATGTATAAATACAACAAAAATGATTCACAAACTGCGAAACTAAGCATTGCCAAAATCGATTTTCCATTTTAGGGCCTTTTAGGGGGACCTACTCCCATGCCTAGCTAGCAATTCGGTGTACGGTAAAAATTTGGACCGGCAGAAATCTACGTGCTAATCAGAAGCAAAATGTAAATGTGGTCAAATATTAGTTCAAACATGCGTGATTCAGAAAAAACTCGGAAATACGTCAATCCATGTTTAACACATTTTACATATTCAAATGCGGCGCAAAAAATTCCGCATAGATCTATAGAAATATATCACTGGCATATACTCCTTAACTCAACAAAAAATGAAAATGTAGATTGAAATACAATCAATTTAATCATCATTTAAAAAAATAAATATCATAATTATAATCTATATTACATACACAATCTAAAATAAAAATAAAAAATATATTTATTTCATATAAAGTACTAACACAGATAAAGTTCTCAAATAAGATGTAAAGAAACTAGTGGACCCCATTATTTGGACGAATTGAGCAAAGTTTGCGGAATGCGCGTTTAAGTCTTTTGGTTTGCAAAAAGCGTTTCTAAAACGGGGTTTCAAAGGAGCAGCATCTTTAACCGTTCCCAAAATATTCGGTAGTATTCGCAAATTGTTCGTGAATAATATGCCGAATTGCTAACTAGGCTCCCATCTGGTCAATGGCATTCGTGTAATTTAGGTTAATAATTCTCCTAAATTGGGGGGTATCGGTTTTGCCAATGGTTTTTTTTTTGGGGGGTGTTTGTTTATAAGGATTCTAAATATAAGCAACTGTTAAGTTACTGTTTCTGAGAAACTCACATCCTGGTCAATTTGCAGGCAAGCTTCTTCCAGGTCTTTATCGGAAACAGTCAACACTTGTTGTTTCCTACCATTGAAGTTGTCCCAGATATCAACCTGCAAAAGTTAACATTCTTACTACTTGTAATAATATCCTGACAGCAATATCATCCCAAGAATAAAACAAAGCAAGCTATATATACCTTCTCCGGGTCAAGATCCAGAAGACTGCAAACCTTGTTGTAAAGTGCACGCACAGATTCCTGTAACAGTGTGCATATCCAAATAAGCAGATCTAGCCACGTGAATTATAAAAAATCTAAATTCCTATTCAAGAGCTATAGTGACAGGAGTCATTAACAGATCTAACATAAAAATCAATGCTATATAGGATCTTAATAACTGAATGTGACATGCTACAAGAGTTTTTCTAATGAGAATCTCATAAGATACCTTCTTACTTATCCGGATAATAAACTTTTTGCCATCTCTAGAATCAGTTAACTTCAAAGAAAGGGGATAGACCTCCACAGAATAATTCTTGTGAGCAACACCCTGAGAAATAAGTTTTCTAGGCAGTGCTGGTCCACCTTTGTACCTGGGGATAGAATAACATCAGAAGTAGCAAGTTATGGTGAAAAGTACCACAATAATCGAGAGGATCAAGGCAAATTCTTGGAACTGCATGTAGGGGAAAACAGACTACAAGATCTCAAAGCGAGCTATGAAATTTTAAGCAGAATATTTTTGCACAACTGAACTTGGAAAATCTGAGGCGTGTACATAAATCTTACCAATCGTGAAATTTCTTCCAAACTTCTTGAGGTACCAAAACATAATCCCGCCCTTCTTCCAAGGTTTTATGCATGTCCAAATCAATCCCATCAACATCACTCCCATCCAAAACTAAATGAGAATTATCAATTTGTCCAGGTCTAATAGGTGTCTCTAAGACAAACCCATTGCGAGAAAGAGGACCAATGAAAGATTTACCAAACATATTATCACCCGTGTCTTGCCCAGTGTATCTCAGCCAATCCATATACCACCTGCAGACACATAGCAGTATAAAGACCTAGATGAAAATGCATTTGACAGTTTATAAAAGACTAGTGAAACACCAATTCTATTCCTACACAAGCTCTACACATTCATCGTACAATTCCTCATGGAGCAGGGTTGTTATGCGATGTTAGGTGTAGGAAAGCTTAATTATTTTTTCAATAGATATCCATAAGTGATAGATGATTGTTTAGACATCCATACCACCTTATTTTGGTCTATAATGGGCGTGTTTATCACATGCAAATAAACCCATGATTATATCACTTAATGAATCCGAAACCTAAGTGGTGGACGGAATTTATTTCTTATACATTATATTTGATTGCAATAAGAACTTCAAATCCAACAGCTAATACAAATATATGAAAACAGAGAAAGAAGATATACCTGTTGGATAAAACATAATATAAATTCCCCTCTTTCAAATTAGATTCTGCATCTTTTGTTAATTCGTCAACAACCCGTTTCTCTTCCTCAGGTGTACAAGGCAAACAACTTGTCTCATTATCCATATAGCATCCTGATTCAGGAATCGTCATAGCGTTTTCCAGAATTCCCTTCAATTTAACCTAATAACTCCACAAAAAGATCAACTAAAAGAAGCTCACCAAGTTTTTGAAATTTCTTCAAATAAGTACCAAATTGTTTGAATTGGGAAAAGGATCTGATGGAATAATACCTTACGTACAGGAATCCTCCACAAAGATAGAGTAAGCAATAAAAAAACAAATAGAGGTTCGAATTCGAATTAGATTTAAACGATGGAATAAATATTGCTATAAGAAATTTTGAAACCCCAGATGGCAGGTAAAGCTTGATCTAGGGTAGAAATTTCTGGAATCCTATTTAGCTGTAAAACTTGTTTTCTCTCAACGTTTTCTCCTTCTAAAAAAAAATTATTTTATAGTGTCGTCGCTGTTTCCGATAGTATAGGTAAAGACGAGAAATAACGATTGGTCTTGTTTTTACTTACATTGTCCCCCTTTTGCCCTTCGAGTATATATTAAGGTGTGTCCGGTGGAATGTACATGGTACAGGTAAAACCAACATGATCGAACCAAACTAAAACGATTATCCAATGCAAAAGAAAAATAATTGTTTAGTCCAAAATTCCATACAAATGGATAGTTTTAATCCTGATTCATTCAACTAACTAAAATTTAATCTTTTATTTATTTAAAATATGGAAAGTACACAAATAATCTTCATGCATTACAATTTAATCCAAATATTTATATTTTAGTCCAAAGTGACTCGTGATGTCAACAATTTTAAATAATACAAAAATAATTTATTTTTAAAACCGTTCATCCAAAATTCGTGAATTTTATATATTCGGAAAGCTCTTTCCGAGATCTACAAAAAGAGTACACATATGACTATATGATTTTCATTTTTCAAAATTTTTATTTTATCTTCATGGTTATCTCATGTGTAGAAAAAAGTACACATGCATAAATTTTTCATAAGTTTATGCAGTTATTTTTTCACATGTGCACCCCTTTTGTACACCCCTGCAAAATATGCATGAAACCAATTGTTCATAACCACACACCCAGACCTACTTTTTCTTGGGAATTACACTGGTGCATCAATATGTACACACCTACAAACATGCATAAAACCGATCATTCATACCCACACACAAACCTATTTTTCATGGAAAACACACTGGTGCACAAATATATAAACCCCTGCAAAACATGCATAAAACCGGTCATTCATACTCATACACGGACCTATTTCTCATGGAAAATACACTGGTGCACCAATATGTACACCCCTACAAAACATGCATAAAACCGATCATTCATAACCACACACAAACCTACTTTTTTATGGGAATTACACTAGTGCATCAGTATATACACCCCTGCAAAACATACATAAAACCGATCATTCATAACCACATACAAACCTACTTTTTCATGGGAATTATCCAGGTGCACCGATATGTACACACCAAAAAAAATACATTAAATCGATCATTCATACCCACACACAGACCTATTTTTTATGAAAAATACATTGGTGCACTAATATGTACACCCCTACAAAACATGGAACAAATCAACCATATTCAACTACAAAGATCTATTTTATAGAAATTACACTGGTGCACTAGTATGTACACACCTACACATATTATATAAACATAACATGAAACCTCATATGGATTTGAACCATCAACCTCCACAAACCTTGTGATGGGCTTGGGCGCTCTACCATTTTGAGCTTATGAGTCTCTAAATTTAATACATAAAACCAAAAAACATTGATGTCAAAGGTGCATCATGGTATAATACACTTATGTACAACTATGTACACATTAACAATCAACGTGTGTATAACTATGTTCTACAGGTGTACAACTATGTATATATTAACAATCTATATGTGTATAATTATGTACACATTAAAAATCAACATGTGTACAACTATGTGCACATTATAAGGTTATGAATATAATAAGAATAAAAGAACTATACCTTTTGGATGAAAGTATTATTAAATTGTATCTCTCCCTCGTATTGTATCTTTCTATATTTTCAACCTGACTTACTTATGATCATCATCTCTTAAGATTCACTAAGTACTCTATAAGTAGTAAGTTGTCTGCAGGCAATGTCATGTAACAGATATAAGGACCAAAACTTATCCTTGCAACTGAGAAGATGACTGCAAATGATATCTGCAGAATCAGTGATACTTAAGCTAAACTTCTAGAACAGCATGAGAAGAACTAAAAACTAGATAAGCAATCCCAAGATTTATTTAAGACCTATAGCCGATTAATTAAGTCATGGGCTTGTATGGTGTAGTCCCTAAGAATAGGAATGACTCACATCAGCCAGCAAATTTAGGTCAGTGTCCTTGTAGCCAACTTCTTTGAGAAGCTCTCTAGTGTGAAGGAATAGGCTAGATATTTCTGTTACCCACAATGCTGCAACCATCTCATACCCACACTACAAATATAACACACAACTAGTCAGATACAGTTGAATTCAATTATCAAAGAAACATAAAAGAATTAGAACAAATTTTATTTTAGTTTTGGTTCTACACATCTGATTCATTATCAATTTCGTGTATGTTTTGCTTAATTTGATGGCTAACTAAGGAACTAAAACAGACTCTGTCTGGAAATTCAAATGACTGAAAGTTTGGAATAGTACCATTTGGTAAGAGAGATCATCGCCAATATTAATCAATGTTAGTAACTCAACTACATCTAAACATACAACAGAGCCATACATCTTATCTTTTCTGAACATATTCAATAAAATACAAACTAAAATCATTTTTGAAAAAATTATCTGGGTAATAGAGATTATGCTGTGCTAAACAATCAACAAATAAAACAAACCCACTCCAAATCTAGGGCGTCCTTCATCTTTGTAATCACAACTTAGGAATAGCTACAACATCAAATCGAACTTCAATAATTTGATATTTCATTGGGATTTAAGAATTTGAATTTGAATAAAATGAATTCTATATGTAATAATAATACCTTACGTTTCAGATTTACTTTATCTTGAATACAATCAGAATCTTCAGCAATCAAAACTATTCCATGTTCAGATAATTCAAGAAGTGCATCCTATTAAAAAATGAATAAAAAAAGAAATTATTAGATGATTCTCCATAATAGAAACAAAACCCTAGAAATGGGAAAACAAAAGGACTGGGGAAAAACACTAAAGTCATAAACTCTTTCACTAAACCTGGTGACGTTTCCATCTAACTGAAGATAGGGCATCAACCATACCCTGAACGTTATCGATCTGACAAACCAGATCAGGGAAATCACCTCTCTCCCTTTACCTCTTTCTTCTCCGTCTTCTGTGATTTTATTTTTCTCTTTATAAAACTAACTTATTATAGTTCAAGGATATTTTGGGTAATAGAAAAAGTTTTTTTTTTGATCGGTGGAAAAAAGGACTAACTCGTCCATATTTTGGACTAAACTGTCTACACAGTGATTATTTGGACTAACACGTACTAGTCTTGAGGGGACAAAACTAAATTGTCTAAAGCCCAATGACTTTGAGACTAAATGATAATTCCTAGTTATAGAAAACCGGCTTACCACGGTTCGGTTTTGGTTGACCTTTAAAATTGATTTGAATGAGCAGTTGATTTCCTAAGTTTTACAACCATCGGTTTTAGGTTTATGATTCTCGTTCTCTTCTTTTTCACCTTCCAGCGGCTAACTCTTCTTATATTTTCTCTTCTTCTTCTCCTCTTTATAACCACCACCACAACCAGACTCTACTTCTCCATTACCAGTATACAACGACTACCATCATAGATAATAGAGTTAATATATCAATGAATCATTAATTATCATAGGGTTTGATGAATTGGTAAAACTACGAGGAATCACCATCGCAAAGGCTAGAGATAGATCTGTGATTGATGGAGATTTTGATAAATTATTATCTTGCTTAACTAGGACCTGGTAGATCTAGTTTTGATATATCATATCATCATATTACTCTTAATGCTTTTTTTTACTTTATATTGAAATGATGCAGACGACCTATTGTTAAGCATTGTTGCAACCACATCGTCTTGCTTGACCGATATTTACGGCGCATCAATCAAAGTAATATGTCGTGAAAATCGCGTTACTGCACAACAAATTAATTTCAGATAATTAGCTTCATCAATTGAAGTTATATCAATATTATCACCATCAGCTTCTCTGTATTTTGTTGAAAATTTACAGATAACACAACTTTGTTGATCTGTTGTATTTGTAACAACACAACTAATAAGTTCCTTGTTTTATGCTTATATATGGATTTGATAATACTTAGATATATATTTGTGATGAATTTTCACAGAAATTTACAATTTTTGTGTAGTATCCAAATAATCTCTCCACCCTGGATTGTACGTGTTATAATAAGGATCATACCGTTGTCTCTGCTGATTTGGAAAAATATCATTGACTTGATCATTTCCTTCTCATAACTTTGGGGAGATGATGGCACCACCACGACTGCAATTCGTTGCATCGTTGCTGCCATGTTTCCCATTTGCTGACGAAGTTCAGATACTTCGCTCACTTTATTAACTCTCATAACGCGTGGTTCTGACCCCACGACTTTATTGAGAATTTACTTCCATGTTCTCCATTAACTTTCTAACTTGAGCTACTGTTTTTTTCACTAATGCACCACCACCTGCAGCGTCGAGAAGATTCATGTCATTTGCTTGCAAACCTTCGTATGAGTACTGAATTAATGATGTGGGAATCTAGCCACCAATATCTTGTAACGTTCCCAACATTCATACCATATCTCTCCTGACATCTTCTTAATGCCACAGTTCTCTTTCCGAATCTGAGTTTCCTTTGATGTAGGAAAGTATCTTTCTGAGAAGATTTTCTTCAAACCATTCCAAGTTGTGACACTGCTAGAAGGTAAATAGTATATCCATTCCTTAGCACTGTCCATCAAGGAGAATGAAAAAGCTCGTAACATGACTCCATATGCGTCAGTATCCTTAGGTAACATGGCCATGACTATGTTATGAAAATCCATTTAGATCCTCGTCAGTTATTCCATGAAACTTTGGGAGCTGTCGGATCAACCCTGGCTTGATCTTGAATGTAGATATTGTCTGAATAAACCATTGCCGCGTATCCAGCTTGTGAGAAGCTAAGTCATTGAGTGTACGGTTTGCCTCTGTACCCATTATTTCTTATTGTTTGTCTTCTGGTTTATCTTTCAGTATTGTTCCTTTACGAGTCTCGATTCCAATTTGTGGGTACCCGATAAGTTTCGGTTTCGGTCTCGGTTTAGGAGCCAGAAGATAAGTACCTGAAAAACAATTCTTGAAACCAAGTTAAAAACTAAAAATAAGAAATCAAAAACAAAATAACAATATGTATGCCTCCTGGCAGCTGATGTGTGTCGTAAGTGCAACAGATTAATCAATATATTTCCCACTAATTAACTAGTAATATAGTGGTAGTGAGGATCGTTCCCACAAAGAGCTGTGTAATTGAGATGTTATTTATATTAGCAAAACTATAATAAAAGTAAATACTAATGGGGAATAATAAAAATATAGTAAGAAAGAAAGATGATTAGGGAGTCTTTCGCCATTACCAAACACTGAGTGAATTAGTATACTTATTTATCTTTCGTTAGAATCATTCATCATCAACCGTAAAATAACAGGTACACTTAGATATCCCTATTACTCCTTATATCACCGGATAACAGGTACGCTTAGTCACCGGGTTCTATCCAACTGAGTCTCCTTGAGGTGTACTTATAAGGTGTAACTGGTCGAATGCTTTAAGATTTGTGAATTTAGGTTTGATCCTAGTAGTTAGACTCAGTACGCTCGGTCCACTTGCTAGTGGTGTCTTCACACACGATTGCTTCACAGAATCCCTCTGCAAGGTCTCACGTTCTCTACTTGTGTAGGAGACGATCGACAATTATGGATCGCTCAACTCTTTACTAGCAATAAAATGATCAATAGATTAATCGTCCGATGAGTTGAATCGGTGATTGACTCGGGGGTGCCCCTTATC